>BGPR01042649.1:0-13191 GCA_013235015.1 Araneus ventricosus
TTTAAAAGATTTTGTTTTACTTCATTAACTGTAAATGATTCCGATTTTTTAATTAAATGCTTATTAATTTTGAATAATTAATCTGACACCACTTATTCGTTTTAACGCAATTTACGCCGATAAATTAAGAAATTGGTTAATTGATAAAATGGCGGTAATAGTACTTTGAAATTTTGATTCATTAAATAAAACTGAGACTCGAGACATCTTCGCAAAATATTTGAATATATATTTTAATTCTAAAAAAAAACGATAGAGTAATTTTGATTCATTAAAATGTAAAAACAGAGACCTGGAGACATGTGTACATTTGAATACACATATTTAATTCATAAAATTCGGTAATAGCACTTTGCAATTTAATTCATTAAAATAAAAACTTGAGACTCGAGACATCTGTAACATTTGAATATATATTTTAATTGATAAAATGTGGAAATAGTTCTTTCAATTTGACTATTAAAATAAAACTGAGACTCGAGGGTTAATCTGTAAATATTTGAATATATAATTTAAAAAAACGATAGGAGTAATTTGCAAGTTTAATTCATTAAAATAAAACTGAGACTCGAGACATCTGTAACATTTGAATACATATTTTAATTCATAAAATTCGGTAATAGCACTTTGCAATTTTGATTCATTAAAATAAAACAGAGAGACTCGAGACATATGTAACATTTGAATACATATTTTAATTCATAAAATTCGGTAATAGCACTTTGCAATTTTAATTCATTAAAATAAAATAGAGATACACGAAAAATCTGTAACATTTGAATATACTATATTTTAATTGATAAAATGCGGTAATAATTTTGATTCATTAAAATAAAACAGAGAGACTCGAGAAATCTGTAACATTTGAATATACTACATTTTAATTGATAAAATGCGGTAATAGTACTTTGCAAGTTTAATTCATTAAAATAAAACTGAGACTCGAGACATATGTAACATTTGAATATATATTTAAAAGAATTTTTCAAAAGCCTTTTGTCACTATTCATTTTGAATCAGCGATATTCTTTCATTTAACCTTTGAAGTAATGTTCTCTGGAATGATTAAACGAAACAGACTTTCTCTGATACTTTTATCCGCTTTAACAATGACGTAAATTTTCTCTCAGTTTGTTACTTAATGGGTATGGGGTACATACTGAAAGGCTATTGTACTGTTAAAGTGAAATTTAAGTATTTAAGAGTTTTAACTTGAATTTAAAATATTCCCTTTCGTTCTGTTAGATAAATGAAGCAATAAATAAAGAATAAATTTATATTAACCCTCTGAGTGTTTCACACGCATTTCTACGTTGACCTTGGACTACCCCAAAAGCGTTAAACACGCATTTCAACTTGTGGTCGAAAACACCCCGAAATCGGTTTGCACTGAATTTTAAGTTCATTGTGAACTGTCTCTAAAGGGCAACACACGTATTTTTCCGAATTTCTTACCCCCTTTCTTGGTTTGACATCTTGATTGATTATCTGGGGAGAGCAACGGTCAGCACAACGAAGACTGATAAGGATGTACTTACTGCAAATTAGGGATGTCACAGGATCCGAGACCCCACACTCCCCTGCGGTTTGGGGAATTTTAAAGCTACTTGCATTGAGGTTATCTTTCAGGACGAATTGCGGTGTCGGATTTTTTTCGCATTGTGTGTGTCGGAATTTGGAATCGCATTCCGGATTAGTTCGGTTTAATGTCAGCCTGGTTTGATGCTGTATTATATTTCAAGTGCAATTCTTTTAATACAATTTATGTGATATAAGATTTTTTTATTACCTCAATGTTTTAAAGATCCATCTCGAATGGTTATGTAAAATAAATATTGTGGTTTAAGTAAAATAAATTTTGTTCCAATACCGCATTCAAGCATAAAAAAAATTGAAAGCCTGGGGGGTTGATAAGAAAATCTGCTATTTATATATAGTTGAACAGTGTTCTTGAATCAACACATTTTACCCGCATTCAACTAGTTTTATGATATTAAGGTAAACTTCTTTCATATTAATAATCTCCATCTACTCATTTTTCCGTTATACAAATAGAGTAAAATTAAATCTTTGTCAAAAAATAGAGCAAATTTTAAGGTATATGAAAATTATGCATTATTTTTATTGTTTTATCTTTGAGATCAAATCGAAAATTTCAGTTTTGCAATGATTATTTCATTATATAGATTTGATTTTTATGAAAAAAATTAATTTTCAGGTTTAAGTGTAATTTTTTTAGACTAGAACAGATTTTAACTTCATTATTACACTATTTAGAAAAATATCTTTTAAATTCATAAAAATTACAATGAAAAAATTCATTCCGAAAAATAATTATTATTTCATTAAATAATTATTAGTCGGAAATTTATTTTTAGGTCACTCTGAACTGAAAAAATAACGTACATGGAAATATATATTAAAGAAAGTGGAAGAAAATTTTTTTTTTTTACATTGTAAAATATTTTCTTTTTGTTAAAGGCAGGGGAAAATATAGTTTAGATGAAAACGTTAAGAACAATATCGACTAAATTTGATGTTTGGGTGTGTGATCTTATCAGACTTTTAATAATCTTATTATGAGACTGATAATATCTGCAGCCCAACTGTCTTGCGTTTATTTCAATAATCAATGAAAATGTTTATTTCTTGATTAAAATAAAAGAAGACAAAAATATTTCTCACAAAACATTATACGAATACTGTATTTGCGCATTAGTTCCTTGAAGCACAATATTTTTTCTGATGTGTTATTAAGCATTCTTCTATAAATGATTAAATCTATATAGCTAGATTGAATTGCTTTCGGTAAATGCCATGCCAACTGCAAGTTAAATTTTCAATAATGCTCTGAGAAAAGAAATCCACTAATATATGTTACAAACCTTTGATACATCCAGATCCACTAACAACAACTTTGAAGACTGTTCTTCCAATAATAATAGCAGTCTCTGGCTTTGGATTATTTCAAAATATTACTGTCACATGCCAGATCATCAGATCACCAGTATTGTGTTTTATCGCAATATCTTGTGTGTGTGCTGTATTGCAAAGTATAATTTTTTTAATAAAATTCTGATTTATATATACGTTTTTATTTTCATTCTGAACTTTAATGGATAATAATGAGAGTCTTATTTATTTCCGAGTTGTATGATATATTTGAATTAGATCTATAATTTTATTTTTTTTAAAAAAAGAGTAAAGTGTCAGATATGTTAGTTAAATTTCCTTTATATTTGGTATGAAAAGGCCCAAAAATATTTTTGAATACCACACCGACAACGTCCAAGACATGTATAAATTGTGAAAAGGCACCTGAATAATTTCGAATAGGTATTAGAGTTTTATCCTTATTCTTTGATTTTGCCAAGTTTCCAAAAGATTGTCTGTAGAAAAAAAATTCAATAATTTTTTACTTCGTAGCTAGCGCATTTTCGTAAAATTGACAGAAAAAAGTTTGATCGTTTTTACTTTCTAATAAACGAAGTATACAAAGAGAAAGTATTATAATCGTCGATCGTAAATTTCAACACGAGATTTTGATTCATCTCCACGTTTTAGACCTCCCTGAGTCCGAAAAACATAATTTTAGAATTTTGTTTGTGAACACGGTAACTCAAAAACGGTTAAACTTAGAAAGACGAAATCTGGTGTATGGACTTTATACAAAATTAGTATATTTCAATCAATTTTTGGATAAAGTCCGTAAAGATCAGTGATTGTCTGTTAGGGTTCATATGAACACGATAATAAAAACTTAAATCAGCTAGAATAGAGTCTAAATTGGTACCAGTTTCAAAAATTAGGAATGTAGGTCCGTATTAAATTTTGGACGAAATCCCTCGAAACGTTGACTGTCTGTCGGTTTCTGTAATCGCATGCTTGTGAACACTATAATTCCCAAACGCAACGACTTAGATAAATGAAATTTGGTATGTGGTCTTTTAACCCTAATTGTCCAATTTTCGTTTCAATCGGGTAAAAAAAAATTCTAATGCCCCTGAAACTCAATATGCCATTACTTTTCGATAAAAAAAATTATAAGTAAAGAATTAAATTTAATTTTGAAAAATTCGCGAGTGGATGCCCTAGTACCTGGACTATAGTATCAAAGTTTCAAATTTCAGGTGAATTAAATTTCCGTATATGATAATAGAAGATAATCTCTTTCGTACTGAAGGGGAGTCGGTACCCCCTATACCGCTAATGTTAAATTGGCCATTTTTAGGTACCTTTTCCTCACAATGTATAATAGATACATGTTTGAAATTTTTATACAGTTTAAGTACACATTTATCTTTATACTGAGCGGATTTCGTACATTAATATGGCTTGGTTTTTTATTCAAAAAATTTTAACTGTATGTCACGATGAATTTGTCAAAAACTGTCGTTTTCTTACACGCAATCAGCCATATTATAAAATATTTTTTTAAATAATAGAAGCAAATCCGCTCAGTATATACATTTATATGAAAAGGATCTGTGGTAAAAATTTCAAAAGCCTACATGCAATAGAATTTGGGAAAAAGGTACACGTAGTTTCAAAAATACCATTTTGAGATCATTCATGTTAAAGGTAAAAACATTGCCTCATCAAAAGATTCCAGCATACTAGAGTGCAATCTATGCGTTGTTTTAAACCTTTAACTTTCATCTTTGTCTTATATAACTATTTTAACCCTCCTTCCTATTAATTACAGAGAAAAGACATATTTTGCCCTCAAAACGACATACAACCTCCATACGATAACATTACGTTGAATAAATAAATGAATGTACATTTTCTAATGATTTATTACATGTACAAGTTTTAATTTGTTTATACAGTTTAAGTAGACATTTATCTTTATACTGAGCAAAATTCTTACATTAATATAGCTTTTTTTTAAAAAAATTAACTGTATGTCACGATGAATTTGTCAAAAATTGTCATTTTCTTACACGCAATCAGCCATATTATAAAATATTTTTGAAATAATAGAAGCAAATCCGCTCAGTATATACATTTATATGAAAAGGATCTGTGGTAAAAATTTCAAAAGCCTACATGCAATAGAATTTGGGAAAAAGGTACACGTAGTTTCAAAAATACCATTTTGAGATCATTCATGTTAAAGGTAAAAACATTGCCTCATCAAAAGATTCCAGCATACTAGACTGCAATCTATGCATTTTTTTAAACATTTAACTTTCATCTTTGTCTTATATAACTATTTTAATTCCTCCTTCCTATTAATTACAGAGAAAAGACATATTTTGCCCTCGAAACGACATACAACCTCCACACTGTAAAAAATATCCATTTTTTTCCCGGACTTTTTCCGTATATTTGACGGTTTAAAGCTGTTTTGTTGACAAAACGGTTTTTCACCGTTTTTCGCACCAGCCATAAACGGTTTAAAACCGTACAGTTCAAATTCTATTTTTCGTCATACGTATTGCTTTCCGTACGATAACTTTCCCTTTTCTTAAATGTAATTTTATTGCATTCATTTCATGTTTTTAATAGGGTTCCATCTCCGTAACCTTAAAACACGTGTTCTGGCAATAGTAGATTTTTATACCACTAGGTGGCGCCACTAGAGCTATAGTGACTTTAAAACTCAAATAGATTATTTTTACTTTATTTTATGAAGTATCCGGTGGTCTAGTGGTTAGAGCGACTGCCATTTCTTTCTAAGAACGTGGTTTCGATCCCCGGCTCGGAGGAGTTAGAAGTTTTGTCACCATCTTGCATCGAAATCGTCCAAGTAAGTTCGATTAAAAATTAAACTAATTGAAATTAATAATTTAGCCTTGATTAATTAATATTCCTAATTGATAATACACATCAGCACATTTCAACTGAACTCGAACAGAAGGAGAAAAACAACTCCTCAGTCGATGACGTCACTTACTTCGATGACTTAATTTTTACGGAGAAAACTTAATTTCATACGGTAAAAAACCGTTGTGACTACGGATTTACTTCGTAACTTTTACGGGAAAAACTTGTTCCTGTATGGTAAAAAACCGTTGTGCTTACGGATTTATTTCGTAACTTTTACGGTTTTGCACAACCAACCCAGCTGCCAGTTTAAAACCGTAAATTTTACGGGATTTTTTTTACAGTGCATACGATAACATTACGTTGAATAAATGAATGCACATTTTCTAATGATTTACTACATGTACAAGTTTTAATTTGTTTATACAGTTTAATTAGACATTAACTTTATACTGAGCAAAATTCTTACATTAATATAGCTTTTTTTTAAAAAATTAACTGTATGTCACGATGAATTTGTCAAAAACTGTCGTTTTCTTACACGCAATCAGCCATATTATGATATATTTTTTAAATAATAGAAGCAAATCCGCTCAGTATATACATTTATATGAAAAGGATCTGTGGTAAAAATTTTAAAAGCCTACATGCAATAGAATTTGAGAAAATGATACTCGCACTTTCAAAAATATTTCTTAATAACGTTGATTGCGTGTTGCTAAACGGCAATTTTTGAAAAATTCATTTTGACATTCAGTTAAAATTTTTAAAAAAAGCTATATTAATGTAAGAATTTTGCTCAGTATAAAGATAATTGTCTAATTAAACTGTATAAAAAATTAAAACTTGTATCTGTAGTAGATCATTAGAAAATATACATTAATTAATTCAACGTAACATTATCGTATTGAGGTTGGCTGTCGTTTTGAGGGCAAAATATATCTTTTCTCTGTAATTAACAGGAAGGAGGAATAAAATAGATATATAAGACAAAGATTAAAGGAAAAGGTTAAAAAAATGCATATATAGGAAAATACATGCATTTATATGTATAGAAAAGGTGGTAAAAATTTAAAGAGTATATGTTATGCAGTTTTTGAGAAAAATGTTTATACAGTTTTAAAAATACCTTTCTGCATTATACAATTTAAAGAGAAAAATCTTACAATGTCATAACATCCAGGGTACCCTGAAATCTATATTATCCAGGTAGTATGCCTAAAATTTAAAAATGCTTAATTTCAAATGCAATGTTGCTTAATTTCCCTCATTAAAAGAGCATATAGCATCATACACACCAAGGAAAAGTTCTTCAATTTGCACGAATGTTGATTTGGGAACACGCTGAAATTTTATAATTCCCATCTGATTCATTTTCAAAATTCTGATGGAAAGGTTTAATTAAATATGGACTGACAAGGAATAAAATTAATAACACGATTGAAAAAAGGATACAAAACGATGAATAACAACATTCGAACTCAGCGATTTTTAAGAAAAAAAAAGTTTTGTAAGTACTTCACACATTTATTCCAAGCGAATGAGCGCCAAAAAAAAAATGCAAACACGACATGGAAGAATGCAAAAACAGTTACAGTTAAACTGCCGCTTGCTCGCAGTCAAATAATAAATAAAACGTAAGGCTTTGCAAATGAAGCATTGGGTTAAATGCCCAATGTTTACGTTTTTCATCTGTCAAAGTGGGCGTGGCACGCCATTTAAAGGTCTGTTTACATTTTTTAACGTTTATTTTAAGTTACTTCTAATACGAATACGAGCAAAAGACTTGTATCGTTGGAAAGGTCTTGAAATGAAGATTTCAAATATATAAAAATCAAAAAAATTGAATTTTTGGAAGTATATAGGGTACTGAGTCCCCTAAATAAAGGTTATATGAATAAACTATTTCTTCCAACATTTAGTGCATTGGTTTTCTAAATGTAATCTTCTAGTTTGAGGATTATTAACTCGCCCTCTTAGAAAGCATATATAACAAGTTTCTGTACAAAAGGCTTGAAGTGTATTGCTTTATTTAAAACATTATTCAGGGGTTAAGAAGGTTATTTATAATTCTTCATATGTATTAATTATTACTGGCTATTTTGGAATATAGATTATTACGTGACTATCTATATAATAAATGTTTATGTGCATACAAAACGGATTAAGCCAGTTAAGCTCCGTTTATATTTGTGATCGGCTCTAAATTTTTTACCTTTTACCGAATACTAAATCAAGAAACAATATGAAAAGTTTTATATTGCCATCAGAGATTAGTAAAATACATATAAATGACATTGTTGTTGAACCTTAAAATTAAGGAAATAATTTTTACATTCGTAGACTAATATGCTGACGCGTAGACTGAAAATAAATGGAAGTCAAGAATATAAAAAAGACAACTAATAATATGAAGTACAGCCAATATCTAAAATACAACTATTAATAAACATCAAATAAATTGAAGTCACAGACATCTAAAGAATATCAACTTTCATGCAACTTCGATGATGTTCATATTTTTAGAAACTCACAACATGAAATATAAGTAATATAGCCTTCATTTTTTTAGCCCAATGGTCTGGAATTTATATAGTCTAACGGGGTTTATTTTTGTCATCTGGTGTTATGGACACGGGCAGAATGAGGCATCTCGAAGACATGAAGTGTAATTTTGTCACACGACAGGTGGAATCTCCGAAAGCAGTAAAACCTAGTTTGAATAGGTTCCAAGCTGAATAGAACGGATTTTTGCAGTTAGCCCGCCCCTCCAAGGGAGTTGCTGATTGTCCACAGTTCAGAGGGGGGAAGAGACTCGATCTGCTGCGCTTTTGGGACAATCTTCAGTTGGGAGGAAGACACACTTTTAAAACAGATAAAGGTTCTCCAGCCGCTTGCTTTTCGAATCGCTTTAGAAAGAAGACCGAACCACTCAGAGGTTTAAAATAAAACTTGTAACTTGGTTTATTAGATTGTATCAGTTTTTTTTACATCAAAATTATCATTTTTATAAATTTGCACTGTAAATATATAGACTCAAATAATATCAATATTTTGAGCAGCAAATTTTTTTCATCTAACTCATTTATTTTCAACATTACGATTCACTTTCATCTGTTATTTATTGTTTGATTTAAATTATATAGGTATTAGTCCCTTGTTTCAATAGAACACTTATTAAGGTCCTTAGCATTTTCCCACGGAAGCATCGCTGTGCTATCAGGGGCACGAACTGTCATTCTCACACGAACATTGATCGATTACCTTATGTCAAAGGTTTTCAATGCGCCAAGGCCGAGTCAAATCCTACAGATAGCGATAAAGTTCACAATACTGCAACCTTTACAACGCTTGAGCGCAAATGGCACTACCTAATGCCTTAGAGCAAATGCGACTGAGCGCAGGTTCCACTCTTCCTACACAACATCTATCAATGTACCTCATGCTACAATTCGCTTCTTCGGAAATTTGTCGTTAATGACTTATACAACACAAATCGGATGTGTACAGCAACCGGATTTAAACATATGTAAAAGCTTACTTCTGATGGTGGTCCAGATATTCACTTTCAAAGGCGTTCCATTCTCCACGTTTTAGACCTCCCCGAGTCCGAAAAACACAGTTTGGAATTGTGTCTGTCTGTCTATAAACACGATAACTCGAAAAATATTAGAGCTACAGAGATGAAATTTGGTATGTGATCTTTACACATAATTGGTAGATATCTGTCGAATTTTGAACAAAATCCGTCCACGAGGAGTGTGTCTATCCTTGTTCATGTGAACACGATAACTCAAAAACTAAAATAGCTAGAAGGATAAAATTTGGCACACAATTTTATCATAAAGAATTTTGGTCCGTATCAAATTTTGGACCAAATCCATCAACGCGTTGACTGTCTGTAGGTCTGTATAATCGCATACTTGTGAACGCGATAATTCCTAAACGCAATGACTTAGATAAATAAAAATTGGTATGAGGTCTGCTAACATTAATTGTAGATCCGAACCCAATTTTCGTTTCAATCAGTTGAGAAAAAGGCGTTCAAATTGCATATTCGGCTTCTTCACCATTCTACGCCCAAAAAAAAAGGCTCCACCGATTCGCGAGTTTTCCCCCACCTGTGTTAGGGAATGGCGCATGCTACTGGCATTTGGTTTATTTTTTCCCTACCGGTGTTAGGACGGATGCTAGAAAGTTTTGGGGAGACCACTCCCGCTGGTTTCCCTTACAGTTACTTACCGTTAGCAAATAACTTACGCATCGCTCGGAGATATGTGTTTACCATATGTGGTTCTGAATAACCGCTAAGCTAATTCATTAACCCCTGCTGCTTAAGTTTATCAGTTTATTCTAATGACCAGGAGGCCTTGCCCCTTACTCGCTTATGCTCGCCTACCCCCGCAGGTGAATTGCATAGCAATTCTCCTAGGTTTGCTGCGCAAACCCTGCTCGCTTCGCTCGCTACAATGAAGACACTGTGTGTCCTAGTTCAGTTATTGTAAAAGAAGACAATTATGGCTGACATTAATTGATTTATTTATTAATTGATTATTGATTAATAAAAATCCCAAATAGATATCCTTTTGATTCTTTCACCTTATTCAACGAAGGATAAAATTTGCTGTCCCTGAAAAGGGCCTTTCTCATATAAAAAGGCGCAATGAAGACAAATTCAACAGGCAAACGAATCTAAGAAAACTGCGTAAGTGCGAGAAGAATGATAAATTAAATTTAAAAATAGAGAGCAGTCGCCAAATATGATCGAGTCATAAATACAGAGTTTTAATAAGAACAATGTGCTTACAGTTATGCAAGTAATTAATACTGATACCTCCGAGAATTATCTAAAACATTTTATATACATTTAAAAAATTTAATAGAGTCGCAAGTCGAAATATAAATCACGTACTGAGTTATATATGTTACCGGCAAAGTTTGAAATCCGGCATTCTATAGAATGCCTAGGCATTGTATATAATGCCTAAAACTAGCCGGCAATGTATGAAACGATTTATATTTCACACATTTCCTAGGCATTCTATAGAATGGCAAATGACAAACCGGCAAAGTATGAAATAAATCGCCGATTTGATTATATAAGAAATAAAGTTAAGTGCAATTGAAAATTAAATTATTTGCTTCCTTGATGAAATAAGTAGATTCACAATTAATTTTGTTTTCTTTAATAAGAAAGGCATAAACTTTGATACGAAAACTTTCATTTTGCTTTACGAATTTTGAATAAAAGATTTTTTAATGGTACTCTTTTATTATTTTTTCTAAATAACATTTGTATTTTTGAGGAGTGCACGCCTTTTAAATAATAGCCTCATTAGGAACTTTTTTCATACTTTGCCTAAATAGCATTTGTCATCCTATAGAATGCCTAGGTTTTATATACAATGCCTAGGAAAAGTATATAATAAATCTCGTATTTCATACTTTGCCTAAAAACGCCCGGCATTCTATAGAATGCCTAGATATTCTATAGAATGCCGGCACTTCACACATTGCCGGTAACATATACATTCGTGTTCGCAGTACCTTCCCATAAACAAAATCATGAAAGCAAGCTGAGCGTCTTGAAACGAATTATTTCACCTTTATCCGGCTGCACGATGAATTTTTCTTTTAGATGACGTTTTCTATCATTGTTTCTAATATCGTATTTAACAGCTCAGCTGAAATTCAAGTTTAACTCATCGAAAAATACCTCAAAACAAATCGGCATCTTCTGTTTGCACTTGGATGATGGAATCACGTGATCCGTCAAATCCTGTTGTCAAATCGTATACCTAAATAACCCGTTTTTTGGGAGCCGCATAAATATACAGTACAGTATACTCTCTATTATCCATGCGCGGATTATCCGGTTTGCGGATTATCCGTGCTCATTCCGGACTCACAAAAAAAGATTTTAAGAGAGACATTTTCACGCTTATCATGTATGTAAAAGATGTTGTAAAAGATCTCGATGTTGATGTTCGATCGAGCGATTCATTCCGTGAAACTAGTGAGCCGTGACGGCGGAGGCTAAAGAATAGATTTTTTTTTCTTCCTCCACGTGCAATCTCTACTGGTTCAACCCCTAATTTTCCGAGAAATGAATCATCCACTTCCTGTTAGCTCATTCTCGTACGAACACGCTTCTTCCTGATACGTCATTCTTTAACATCTTCGTCTTCTCTCATTTTCGCACGTATTCCTTCAGTTTTTGCGTCTTGTTTATCGTCAGTCAGTAACGTGAAATTTTTTGCTAGTAAAAAGGAGTGATGCGAAACGAAAACGAAACGTTTTAAATGTTAAACAAAAATCAGAAATCCTTCAAAAACTTGATAAGGAAGAATCAGCTAGTACTGATGCAGAAGATGTACTAAATGAGGGAAATACAATTTCTCATTCTGCTGCTCTACAATCTGTGGAAACTTTGGGACAAAGAGGATTTGATTACGGTGACATTACTGCGGTTCGTAAAATATGTGTCGATATACGACAAGAGATGAACAAACAGCAGAAGCAAAGACGCATAACGGATTTTTTAAAACATTAAATGTTAAAAGGAAAATTCCTAGTTTGATGTTATACAGCATGCAAATGTAAGTAATTTTTATGTTCTTGTACTGATGTTGATTTTTTCTTTAATAAAAAGAAGTTTTTGGATTATCCGTGTTTTTCGATTGTCCGTGCGTTCCCTCCCGGTGATTAATCCGGATAATCGGGTTTGCACTGTATATATATACAGTAAAATCCGTTTTAAACGGACACTGTAGGAAACGAAATGTTGTCTTAAGCGGAAAAAATATTTGATCCCGTCGAAAAATATAGAAACATCCATTCCCTCATAAAACGGAACCTGTCTAACACGGAAACGGATAGAATTTCAAAGAACAATTCATAATATTTCATTCTTAGAAAACCTGTTCTAACGGGAAAAAAAAACTCGCGCGTTTTCCAAAAATTATTTTAATATCCTTTAGTAAAAAATGTTGAGGCGAATTTACTTGAAAATGTTTGCATCGAAAAACATTCATGAACCTAAGATATAAATGCAAGTAATCTGCATATTTTTGCTGAACAAGGTAAAGTTTCCGATATGAGTGCGAAAGATATTTTGTGAGGTTCCTATTGATAATGCAGATGATATAATTCAAGGCATACGGACAAAGATAGCAGTGGTGATAATGAATGTAATATGAATGAAAACATTTCGATAAAGCGACTCTCCATTAAAATCTGGATCCTTTTAGATGCAGTACCTGAACTTGAAGTTTACTTTAAGTCAGGAGATTGACTTGAACTTTTTGAAGAATACGAGAATGTAATGGAACGAGATAAGTATTCATAAAAGATGTATTCACAAACAATGTTGATTATTTTAAAATGTAGATTTAGCAGAATATATTTTCCTTAAATTTG
>BGPR01042650.1:0-13191 GCA_013235015.1 Araneus ventricosus
TTGGAAAAACATAGATTTAAATTTGCTAGAACAAAGAATAAAATTTTGTCAGAATTTTATTAAAAATGTTTCATATTCAATTGATATAAAATACATTCCGAATTTCTATTAGAATAAAAATTAGGAAATTAAATACCAGGACAAGATGCAATCACATTTGAATCTTTGAGACAGAAATTGTAATACACTGGTGTCGAAAAATAATGCAGAATTTTGAGGATGCTACAAAATTGGAGTTAATATGGATAGCATAGTTGAAAATCGTGGGACATACTATCGTCGGAACTCACATTTTACAGTGAAGATTCGATATCTAGGGCATTTAGGGGGGCGACGAGAAATAGATGAATGCCAAAATGGAGTTTGACCCCCTCTGTTTCACAGAAAGCTGAACTTTCATCAATGATTACGTTTGATGTGTATAATATTTGCACGCCTTTTCAAATATCAACAAATATTCGGAAAGATAAAAGGTTTTCTTAAAAAATTCGAAATTTTTCCGCATGTTTTTTGCTTATAACATGAAGAGTTTTCCACCAAATTCTATGAAACTTAAAGAATATTTGACAATATGTAATAAAAGTCTCATAAAAGCATAATATTAAAATTTGAATTAAAAATATTGAATGCTTCAGGAAATAGGAGCATTAGTAGTAAATAATTTTTTACTGCTCTTGTGTGAGACATAGTATAATTTTTTTTCACAAATTGAAAGTAAGATATATAGGGCAACTTATATAAAAATTCCAGCACAATACCGTTAGTATTCAGAAAGATATCGGCATTGGAACGAGTTGAATTTTGGTACACTCTAAGAGAAGCTAAATGATGAGGGTTCTTGCACAAACTAATATTTTTAAACGTGAATCTTAGTACAGTAATATTAAATTTTATAAAAATTGAATATCTGGATTACTCATAAATTGAATACATAAATTAAATTGCAGTTCGACGATTACTATTCGAAGATTCAAGTTTAAAAAATATCTTCTGAATCTTCACTGTAAAATGTGAGTTCCGACGATGGTTTGTTCCACGATTCTCAGCGACTGATTGCGAAGTATTGTATCCATATTAACTCAAAATTTTTTAATTATCTTCAGAATTGTGCATTATTTTTCACACCAGTGTATCTTCATTTAGAAAACGGATGCCTTCTGGACAAACTTTGGATAAAACTTCGTTTTGTCCCAGAAAATTGGGTCTGTGAAGGAATTCTGTGCACAGAGTTTTCCAGAAGACCGATCCTTGTAATTTTTGGACGAGTAAATGTCTTGTCTACTGGTGAGAATTTCTTAGAAAGTTTATGCAGTAAATTATAATATTAAATGGCAATCTCCATCTTTTGTAGCATTTAATGGAAAAGGAGTGAAATTTCACTCAAAATTATAAATTTCAAATAATTTATTAACTGGATTTCTTAGGATGTTTATGCAGTAAATTATAATATTAAATGGCAATCTCCATCTTTTGTAGCATCTAATGGAAAAGGAGTGAAATTTCACGCAAAATTATAAATTTCAAATAATTTATTAACTGAATTTCTTAGGATGTTTATGCAGTAAATTATAATATTAAAGGCAATCTCCATCTTTTGTAGCATCTAATGGAAAAGGAGTGAAATTTCACGCAAAATTATAAATTTCAAATAATTTATTAACTGAATTTCTTAGAATGTTTATGCAGTAAATTATAATATTAAAGGCAATCTCCATCTTTTGTAGCATCTAATGGAAAAGGAGTGAAATTTCACGCAAAATTATAAATTTCAAATAATTTATTAACTGAATTTCTTAGAATGTTTATGCAGTAAATAATAATATTAAATAACTATCTCAATCTTTTGTAGCATCTAATGGAAAAGGAGTGAAATTTCAAGCAAAATTATAAATTTCAAATAATTTATTAACTGATTAAGAAAATTAATCTGCTCACCACATTTCTGATGTGAAATAGAAAACTATATATTAAGCAAATTCTGATCGAACTTTTAATATTTCCGATTAATTATTTTTAATCAAATGTTTAATTTCGAAATTAAAGCTTTTAAATTATTCATAATACTAATATGGTTTTAGATATGTGTCGATGTAACTTACAAATATTTTGCACTGCAGGGTAAATGTAATTATTTAGTTTATAATTTTATTTCGTTTTCAGCATCATTAAGAAAATCCATTTAGATAGAGATGGAGATTCGAAATAATGTATAATAACTTTTTTATTTCTTCATAAGTTAAATGTAAACTATTAGTAAAATTATCATTACAAAGCCAGTGTTTCACCATGTTACATTCTATAAAGTTACATTGTCTAGAATTAATAATCAAATTCAATCAATTTAAATAGTCTGGTAAAGTATTGATTTTATGATAATGAAGACAAGAAAATTTTATTTCTCTAACATTTTCTTAAAAAGTGAAGACTGCATTATAATTAGTGCATCAAACATTCAGTTAACTTCATTTTTCTTCAAGCAACATAATTTATTTTCCCCTTTTATGACATTTTTGGTGCTTACTATGGAAAAAGACATTTTTAATACAGAAAATGTATCATATCGATGCAAATTATGCGAAGAAAATTAAAGATAATGTATAGATTTTGTGATTTTCCATAGAGTTATCTTGAAAATTAGTTTTTGTTTACCATTTGGATAATTCAATTATGATTGTGATTCTAAAATAAGAAATATCATGTATTTTAAAACATACCAGTATTTTTGAAATAAATCATCAATCAACTATATTACTTTATTTCTCAGTCTCCGTCATAGAATACATTGCGGAAATTCAAAAAAGTAAAAATTAAAATGGGTATACAATAATGAACATGGTTCATAATAAAGCTTTACGAAATTTTTGCAATCATAAATATTATTTTTATATAGTTTGAGAGTTTCATAATGATCCAAAATTCGTCTATCTTTGGATTAATTCTTTTTACAATTATTACCTACATTCTACATTTTCTTTCTCTTATTTATTACGAGGATGTTTCAAAAAGTAAGGTAACAACAGCTCTGACGGATGCACAAATTCCCTGTGCGAATTAAATTCCCTAACTGAGACGATCACAGCCGGTAGATGGCGCCAGAATGGGCTGTAGCTCTGCGAAATATCGGGTAGAATAAGTAGGTTGACGGAAATGTGGTCGGTGAATGAAGCAAGAAGTTTGATAATACTTTTGCGTATAAAGAAAATGTCTCCAGCTGAAATTACTCGGAGAGTGTTATATCAAGAAAATAGTTGTGATTTTTATTCAGGGAATTCGACAAAGAGAGAAAAGATGTGCGAGACAAGCAAAGATCTGGGCGTCCAAGCACTTTCATCACCGATGGAAGTTACTGGAACAATCTCTCTAAATCCCGGGGCTAGCACCAAGTGATTTTCTTCTTTTCGGAAGAATCACAGCGGAGGTCAGCCTTTCATAACCTATGCAGAAGTTCAGCCAGCCATTTTGGTGTGGCTTCTCGACGTCGGCGCTGGTTTTTCCTGTGCCGATTTCGATACTTTGGTGTACAGATGAGCAAATGTTTCGACAATCATGGCAGATATGTGGAGAAGTAATATGTAATAGAGCCTTAATACGTTATGCATCTCTTACATTCCTGAATAAAGATTTTCTCTTGGAAATCTTGTCAACTTAATTTTTGAACCAGCCTCGTACAATATGCAAAGTTTTCCTAGAAAATGTTTTGGGTCCTCACACATAGATAATGGACTTCAACTGTTATCTTGGATAATCCTGTATTCAAAATTAGAAAATTTCTGTAGTTTCAAAAGAAGTATTATACATCTCATTTATGTGTTCAGACCAACTTCATCCAGCAACATCACTCCTATATTAAGTTTAACTTCTTTTTCCTTCACAAAATAAGTTTTTTTAATGTGTCTTTATAAATATGTACTTAAAAGAAAGTATAATGTTTTCTATCAAAAATGTTGACATCAACACAAATTCTGAAAGCACTTGCCACTGACAGAAAGAGATTGTTCAAATTGGTAAGGAAGATGGGGTAAAACCGGGTACCTTGATTTTGGCGTAATTAATTGTTCTTCTCAGTGGACAAATTCTGAATAATATTCTACTAGTGAAGAAAAAAGAGTGGTCATAGTTACCATGTTGTTATTGTTGAATTTACTTAGTCTGTGGAGGTTTATTTGTTTTATGACGTCAACTCTCCAATGTTCGTTTCTTTTTAAACTATCCCTACTTATTATTCATCACAATTTCAGAAACTATATATACTTAATCAGGCTTATTATATGTTTCCTAAGTATTTATATCCTATCAAACAATAAAGGTTTAGTAAAACAGTTCTGTTTCGTTTTTTATAAGCTCTGCACTCGGGGTAAAACCGGGTACCTCTAGTGGGGTAAAGCCAGGTACTAGGGGAAACGGCGGATTCCCGACCCAAGAGGATTTTCTTTGGAGTTGGTAGTTTGTGAGAGCCATTCTTATTTGACCTTTGAGTCAAATGATCTGATGGAAAAATTTCCAATTTATTCTGATTTCCAATATTTCCTTTTTTGTGATAATTTCAAATAATACAAAGAATTATTTTAGTCATAATTTTAAAAAGAACTGAAATTTATTTATTCCATTATTTCCTCGCTTTCAAATAAACGATTTTTCTTCATTTTTTTCTCATAGAAAACTTAAAATGCCTGAAACTTAAAAATCTTTTGCTCGAAATCTTCGCAATCATTTGGTTTTATTTAATAAATCGTCATTTCGAATGAGTTCGTGTCTTAGTTAACTTGAATTTCAAAGAAGAAAGAATTACGTAGAATACATTTTTCTTCCTTTGGATAGGATTATTTTTCTTCTTAGGCTTTTGGATTTGGATAATTAAAATAGTATTAGAACCCAGTTAGTCTATTACGATTTTCCAATTTCTGGTTTTGCACAACATTTGTTAGATTCTTACATTTCATTTTGTCGCTAATCTATTTATCCCATTATAATTTCCGAACCAGCAGTGTTTCTATGCGCTAGTGACATTACTAAACTAGGTCCCCTGCTTCATTCCTACAGCTATTATCACTAATTTAAATATGTAGCGGTTACAATTCACTGCCTTCTCTTTTTTATGGTGGGTGGCGCTACTAGAGCCATCCGGGGTTTTCCCATGATGCCTCTCTTTCAACTTCTTCTGTGTACTTGTCGTGTGTTGTTGTTCTCTGTCTTGCGTCTTGTACCATTTTAATGTACTGTCCCGTGGAACTTAGACATCTAATAAAAATGGTTCCTGAAATTGAATGAATTCTTCAACAGCGGCATTCCATATAAATATGAGTCTCGTCCCTCTACAGATATGAATTTTGGAAATATTTTTAAATTGATTGTTTTTATTCTTAAATTTTCAACTACTCTAACTGTTGTTAAATCTTAAAGAATTGTCTTTATTCTTAAATTGTCAACTATTGTAATTATTGTTAAATTTGAAATAAATTGTCTTTTTTTTCTTAAATTGTCAACTTTTATAACTATTGTTAAATCTTTAAAAAAATGTTTTATTTTTTAAATGGTCACATAAAATAAAAGTTTAAAGGACTTTTCCACTTAAAATCTAGTTTTCCCTAATTTCCCATAGAGTTAACATGTGCACCCGATTCTACCCCACTAGTGGGGTAAAACCGGGTGGTTTGACTTTTTCTAGAAAAAAAATCATTAGTAAAAAAAGTAGTAAAACTATGACTTTTCCTGAAATATATATTGTACTCAGATAAAATAATGAATATTTTAGTAATATTTGACAAGCGTTATGTCGAATAGTTTAGCTCCAAGATGCCTTCAAACCTTAGGTACCCAGTTTTACCCCATTTTCCCTTATTTTAATTATATTCATGATACAGTTAAATTGTTTTTAAATGTTTAGAGATTTGCTGTCTTCTGATACTCAAATGACATAATTTTTTAATATATTTTCTAGCTTCTCACATTTTTATGATTCTATTTTGAAATCCTTATACATATTTTAAAATAATTTTCTATTTTTTAGTGCATTAAAAATGAATATTTGGAAAACCTATTGATTTTTTTTATTTTCTACTTTTTATTCTCCAATATATTTCATAATCCAGTATTATAAATATTTTCGAATCTTGCAATCAATTTTTTCTTAAATTCCCTACAACAGTGCTGAACTTTCATGGAATCAAAATTTAATAAAAAATGATCAATTAACTCATAATCAAAATTTGAAAATCTATAATATAATCATCGTGAAATTTCTGTGACGCTGGGAGGAGTTGAAAATAACTCCGCCCCTTTGGTCTGCGTCATTATCCAACGAGCAAATCACGATTTCCGTTCTGGCTGGCGATTTTCGTTTTGACTTTACTTCTTTTTTCATTTATGCTGATTCATCCACGCGGAACTCCGTAAGAATAATTCCGTTACGGATCACATTTAAATTTGTGGCGCATTGCTATTGATAACATTTTCTTTTATATTTTTTTTAATTTGTATTTGTCAGTGAATTTTATTATTTTGTATTTGGCAATGCATTTTTTTATTTTATATTTGGCAATACTTTTTTTCTGTTAGTGGATCTCTATTTGTTTCAAACCGATTTCAGCGACTAGTTTTGATTTTACTGGGATAAAAGTGAACAAGTTTGAGTGTGGTAAACAAAATGGATAGAGAAGATCTCACTGCAAAGAAACAAAAGTTCGCAAGACAGAAACTCGAGAAGAAAGACAGAAACGCCTTGCAATTTCTGCAGAATACTGTGATTCATCAGCAACACAGTCAGGATATTGCAAATCAATCTCTTTATTTTTATCCCGTCTAGACGGGCACATCTTCTAGTATTAAAAAAACATATCGATAACACAAAAGTTTTCATAATCTCAAAAAGACAGTGCAGAAAATAATGAGAGAAAATAATCGATTATGGCATTCCATCTATACAAACATGAGACAAATGAAGTTAAATGAAACCGCATATAAACGAATATTACTACATCTGCCGATAAAAGTCAATAATCGGCTTCAACTTTTCACCGACTGATGTCACCAAATCATTCGGTTCTTTAGCCGCTGTCATTTCTCTGCAGACGGTTTTCCGACTCCTGGCCAAACGACAATCTTGGGGATAATTTAGGACCGACATTCCACCTAATCGTCCATCTCGTTTCGAAGACCCCAGAAACGACCAATTAAGGTCTTGCGCACGCTTCGTTAAACCTCAATCATTCTGGAGTAGTCGAACTTAGGTAGGTTTTTTCCAGATGCATTAGTTGCTAGTACCCCTTTCCAACTATTTTTATTAAGAAGATGAAAATAATTTTCGAATCATTTTAAGATGATATGTCGTGTCACATTGAGAGATATGTCAACGTAAGTTTTATAAATTTCCGAAAAGGTGAAAGCGATTTTTGGATAAAGAATTTTATATTCCTGTTAATTTATCTGTACTGCATTAGAGTTCTGTTTTTCATTACGCTTATTTGCAATTTAATTTAAAGTGCAAAATAATGTTAAATCTATTTGCTACTTATTATATCTTATTCCGATTTTGGACTATTTATTAGTCCAAAACCATGACATAATAAAAAAAATATTGACCATGACATAATAAAAATATATTGACCATGACATAATAAAAATATTGACCATGACATAATAAAAAATATTGACCATGACATAATAAAAATATTGACCATGACATATTAAAAAAATATTGACCATGACATAATAAAAATTATTTAGTTCTACGATACTCAAAAGCAATAAACATATTCTTTTATGCTTTAAATCAATGTGCATAACCAAGCGTTTTCATTTTCATAATATCCCGATGCATATTATAAGACTGAAAACACTTAGTTGCTTAATGAATGATAATATTATAAAAGTTTAATATATGATGTTATTTTGAAATAAATATGATTTATTTGAAAAGATTACTTTTGGATTCAATACTAAATGTCGAAAGTTAGGATAAGACATTTAATGTTTTAGTTCGTAATCAGATTTTAAAAAATCTTTCTTGATATATATATATAGCTTTGTTTGAGAATACATTATACATAATGTTATCTCGACATTATTATTTATTACTATTTCATTACATCTTTCTTTTATAAATAATCATATGATAATGATTACTTTTGGATAAAATACTAAATGTCGAAAGTTATGATAAGATATTTAATGTTTTAGTTCGTAATCGGAATTTAAAACAATCTTTCTCTCTCTCACTCTCTCTGTTTCTATATATATATTTATTATTTAGATTTTGTTGTATTGTTTAAATAATGAATTTTTAGTATAGGATTTGCTTCTTGATACGTCTTGTTAACTTTGTTTCTGTATGATCATATATAACAAGTTATATTTAGATTTATATTAATATATATATATAAATCTAAATATAACTTGTTATATATGATCATACAGAAACAAAGTTAACAAGACGTATCAAGAAGCAAATCCTATACTAAAAAGTCATTATTTAAACAATACCACAAAATCTAAATAATTGAAAATACTGTAGATACCATGAACAAAAATTAAGTAAACATTTATATGTCAACATGTTAAAAAATCTATTGTTATTAAAAGTATTGAAAAAGGCAATCCAAGCATATGGAGTTTTCAGCATCGTCTTGACTGTGGACAAGCTTTAGCCAGGTTAAATTAATTTTGCTTGATCAATGATATATATATCAGTGATGTTTGATTTGCAATATTTTATTGAATACTGAATAGATATATGATATTTAAAAACACAGACTTATAAGAAAATACTGAAATTATTATGGATTTTATAAATAATTTATACACACCTTTAAACATTTACTAATAAGATGAAACAAAATAAAATTTATTCCCCTTGCAAAACTGTTAGTAATAATGATTTACAAATCCTCATAATCATTATTAATTTTGAAATAGAGTAATAATTCAGTAAAAATTTTGTTTTTAGTAAAGATAAATATAAGTCTTTGATTCACACCGTTGACTTATTTGCGAATTTTTAGAAATAAAACTTGAATGAAGTGCTTTGACCTTTTGTGCAATAACATTAGACATGTATTAGCATTATTTACTGCAAATTCAGTCAAATTGAAGAAATTTAAATCATGTAAGAACTTTATAAAATGGCTCCAGCAATCAATATTCTCAGCTGTGAAATTTTGCAAAGCGTAAAATAAAACTGTCTTTTGATATTAGAACTTTATGTATTGATGGCAAATTTAAATATGTGATGCTACGCAATTTTTCTAAAGAAATCTGTTTGGTTTGTGAATATTTGAGGAATTCTAAATCTTCTATATTTTCAGTGAACCTTTGAAAACGACAAAATATTGCTTTCTATTTCTGTTATATAATCATGAAATGTTTTAACAACAGTAGCAGGATAGAATTTCACTTGCCCCGTTCGATTTGAATTATATGAACTTTCAGAATGAAAAGTTATCAATTTTCTTTTCTGGATAGTTTTCCATTTCTTATTTTCAAAGTTCTTTTGAATGCTACTTATTTTAGAATGTGTCAAAAGTGTTGTATATAATTAAAGATGAATTGCTATTTTGTATTGATTATGATATTTATGATTTTATACTGGTCTTTATGTGGACAGTGTAATTTTGTTGTCATATAATGACAAATATTCTACCAATTAATTTATGCCCAATTTCTCATTGTTACATCTAATAAATAAAGTTAAATACAGGAAAGATTAAAAATTTAAATTATTTACAATTCGAAAAATTATAGAGAATTTAATCTTAATAAGATATGAAAAATCTTGTTTGGGAAGGTTGTTTCGGCTTCATCTTTGATTTACAAGCTTTTGAACAAAATACAAAAATACTAAAGTTTCTTTCTTAAATTCATCTTTCAAGAAAAGCATCCGAATAATTTTGAACTAACCGTTTCATTGAATGTTTGTTTTCCAGAAAGTCAACAATCATTTCATTTTTTGGTACTTTCACAAATGTTTGAATTCAGAATTGATTTAAGGCGAACAGGCACCTTCGAAATTATATTTAAAACTTTTCAACTAATCAATTTGAAATCTTGCAGGCACTAATAGTAGCACTATATAATACAACACACAAAATTTTACTGCAACATATTTATTGATTTCCGAGTTATGGGTATAAATGTAATTTTTATTAGCAATTAATGAACATTATTATTAATGACCTTACCAGGCGTTCCAAAATTACACGAAATCTCTCTAATTGTTTTTATTAGTTACTCTTACCCTTTTCGAACAAAAATTGGGATTAATTTTTTATGCTTTAGAAGGAAATTTTGAAACGAACATACAAAATAAATCGAAACTATTGATTTCGGAAAAAATATGCCCAATATTTCATATGGAAGAAAATATGTATGGTTTAATAACAAAATAAATTCTATATGAATGCCAAAACTTCTTCTCCATATATTCTTTTATACTTACATAAAATGTGATAAAATTTGAACGAAAATTGAAGCCCCTGGAAAATTTATCGTAACGGCTATTAATTGTTATTAAAAATTACATTTGTACCCATAACTCAGAAATAAATAAATATATTGCAGAGAAATTTTGTGTGTTGTTTTATATAGTGCTGCTATTAGTGCCTGCAAGATTTCAAATTGATTAGTTGAAAAGTTTTAAATATGATTTCGAAGATCCCTGATCGAATTAATGTATGATTGTTTTTAAATATTTAAACAGTTTTTAACATTTAAGATGAATTATTGCTTCGTATAAATTCTTTTAACCTAAAAGCAAAGGTGTTGTGTATTTTACAGATTAGTAATTAAAAGTTAGTTGAATGTTTACTGATATCCAGCCTTTCAATGTCACTATGTTCATTTATAATAAGTCGGTGTGAGAATGTAAAAGGTTCGCGCAAAAAAGGTTCACAAAACGTTTACGCTATTTTAAAAAGCAACTATTTGGAAAAATGTATGTTTAACAATATTCTTTTAGGAAGGTTTGCGTATCCACTACTTAATAATAAAGAAGAAATCTATATTAAATTCGCAACTAACAGTTTAACAGTATTATTCTTATTTGCAAAGAATAAATATAAAAATACTGAAACGAAAATCTCTTTATAGGTACTGCATCCCAACCAAATTCTTTTCATAAAATTTTACACAAGAGAAGATTACGAAAAACAAATTCTATCTTCAAGACATGTCTCTTCAGATGAAATGGCTGAAAGCAAACGTTAACGGTAGATATTGAAAAGCACCAAAGCCTATTTGTTCCGCTGAAAATATCAAAGTGAAACCTTCAGTTTTCCTTTCAAATATTCATCATTCCCCATCTTTATTCCCACGGGAGCAAACTTTCCCGCCGCAATCCAACGAGCGAAACTCCGGTTTCACTGCCGAACAACTTCAAAATCGTTCCTAGATCGAATCAACCACATCCTCGTCCGCTATTGGTCCACCAAGGGCTGACGTCACGATTTTCCAGAAGTATATAAAGGCATTCCGGAGCAGTTCCGGAATCGATTCACGTGGAGAGCGTGGACAGTTGACTGCTTCTTGCTGAGTTTGACGGAACGACAATTCTTTTCCAAAAGTTCCGCGGAAACGTCTCGCGATACCGTCCGGTTAGCCGGATATTGGTCGTCAGGGAGTCCGGCATGATAGAAATTTCTGATAAAAGGTTTTCCATGTCTGCACTTATCAAACAGGATGTGCTTAAGAGTGTTGGATTAGGATCTCCTTTTTAGTTGATGTGGCAAAGGATATTTTAAAAAGTGTGCTAGTTTAAGCAACTTATTATCGGACATCATCAACTAACGATATCTATAAAGAAAACTCGTCCTATCATTTTAGTTATTATTTGGGGCATAATAACAAAGGATATTTAATTGAATGTTTGATTACTTTTACGGATTTTACTGAGACTTCATTTAAGGGTAAAAATATATTTTGTGTTTCATGCCGATGCTGTAAGAACTGAAAGTTCCATGAAGAAAAATCGTGTTTCTATAACAATTTGACATAATAATCGTAACAAAAGTTATTCACTAAAAACAAAAAATGCTTTGGAAACTTTTTATGTATTCGAGATAAGAATAAAGAAAAAATGCATAGATTTTTCTGAACTTTCTGAATTATTGGCACGAAAATTTGTTGTTCATATGGAACCATATCATTTTATATCAAAACTATCCTAAATTCTATGTTACAATAAATTCATACTATAATTATATTCAGTGATTTATTAATGAAAATTTCGGTGGATATCAGAGCATGAACATTTGCATCAACTTTTGAGAAAAATTATTGAAATGAAAACAAATGTGAAACAAATACACATGATCGTTACGACTTAATTTTTGCTGAAATTATCTTGAAGAAACAATTCGAAACTCTGGATTTATGATCAGAAATTCCTCCAGAAGGATTAAAATTCATTAATGTGTAGGAGAGTTTGAAGAAATTTGTAATTTTTTCAAATATTTCTTTTATGAACACAGGAACTTCACAAGCGCCAACGGCAAAAATTGAATGAGCCAAATGATAAAACATTTAAACTGAAATGCAATCACAACTTTTCTAGGAATAATTTCAACTATGGATAATGTCTGAATGTTTTCAAGGAAAGTTATAATATAGTTATGGAAATGGATAAATGTTTTCAATTGCTATCTTTATAGTGATTAATTTCGGTATATTGCTTTTGAGAAATACGGCTAAAATAAACAACTAAAATGATTATAAAAAAACTTTGCTTCCTGCATTTTCTACTGATATATTGCACAGATGTAGCTGTCAGCTCTTTGGGTAAGTAAAACTGAATTTTGTTTTCCATGGAAAAGAATAAATCTTTAAATTTAACATTTGTTTATGCTATTTAGAAAAAATGTTGAATTCACTGGTATAAAAAAATCGAAAAGATATTTAAAATGAATTTTCACATTTAACATACAATACAAATATGAGAAATAACCATATTTTCTTCATTTATATATTTATTCAAACATGAAAGTTAATTTTTTTTCATCCGGAAAGACAAAAAATTTATGTGTTTCTTTATAACAGACGATTTCATTTCTCAAGAATTTTTGTGAAACAAAAATACGTGAACGAACTTTTATTTAATACTTTTATATATATATGTATATATATATTTCCTAATTTCCAGCAACTGATGAATCATTTACTTTTCTTTCAACCAATATGTATTTAAAAGAAAAATTAAGATTTCCA
>BGPR01042651.1:0-13191 GCA_013235015.1 Araneus ventricosus
TTGGAAAAACATAGATTTAAATTTGCTAGAACAAAGAATAAAATTTTGTCAGAATTTTATTAAAAATGTTTCATATTCAATTGATATAAAATACATTCCGAATTTCTATTAGAATAAAAATTAGGAAATTAAATACCAGGACAAGATGCAATCACATTTGAATCTTTGAGACAGAAATTGTAATACACTGGTGTCGAAAAATAATGCAGAATTTTGAGGATGCTACAAAATTGGAGTTAATATGGATAGCATAGTTGAAAATCGTGGGACATACTATCGTCGGAACTCACATTTTACAGTGAAGATTCGATATCTAGGGCATTTAGGGGGGCGACGAGAAATAGATGAATGCCAAAATGGAGTTTGACCCCCTCTGTTTCACAGAAAGCTGAACTTTCATCAATGATTACGTTTGATGTGTATAATATTTGCACGCCTTTTCAAATATCAACAAATATTCGGAAAGATAAAAGGTTTTCTTAAAAAATTCGAAATTTTTCCGCATGTTTTTTGCTTATAACATGAAGAGTTTTCCACCAAATTCTATGAAACTTAAAGAATATTTGACAATATGTAATAAAAGTCTCATAAAAGCATAATATTAAAATTTGAATTAAAAATATTGAATGCTTCAGGAAATAGGAGCATTAGTAGTAAATAATTTTTTACTGCTCTTGTGTGAGACATAGTATAATTTTTTTTCACAAATTGAAAGTAAGATATATAGGGCAACTTATATAAAAATTCCAGCACAATACCGTTAGTATTCAGAAAGATATCGGCATTGGAACGAGTTGAATTTTGGTACACTCTAAGAGAAGCTAAATGATGAGGGTTCTTGCACAAACTAATATTTTTAAACGTGAATCTTAGTACAGTAATATTAAATTTTATAAAAATTGAATATCTGGATTACTCATAAATTGAATACATAAATTAAATTGCAGTTCGACGATTACTATTCGAAGATTCAAGTTTAAAAAATATCTTCTGAATCTTCACTGTAAAATGTGAGTTCCGACGATGGTTTGTTCCACGATTCTCAGCGACTGATTGCGAAGCATTGTATCCATATTAACTCAAAATTTTTTAATTATCTTCAGAATTGTGCATTATTTTTCACACCAGTGTATCTTCATTTAGAAAACGGATGCCTTCTGGACAAACTTTGGATAAAACTTCGTTTTGTCCCAGAAAATTGGGTCTGTGAAGGAATTCTGTGCACAGAGTTTTCCAGAAGACCGATCCTTGTAATTTTTGGACGAGTAAATGTCTTGTCTACTGGTGAGAATTTCTTAGAAAGTTTATGCAGTAAATTATAATATTAAATGGCAATCTCCATCTTTTGTAGCATTTAATGGAAAAGGAGTGAAATTTCACTCAAAATTATAAATTTCAAATAATTTATTAACTGGATTTCTTAGGATGTTTATGCAGTAAATTATAATATTAAATGGCAATCTCCATCTTTTGTAGCATCTAATGGAAAAGGAGTGAAATTTCACGCAAAATTATAAATTTCAAATAATTTATTAACTGAATTTCTTAGGATGTTTATGCAGTAAATTATAATATTAAAGGCAATCTCCATCTTTTGTAGCATCTAATGGAAAAGGAGTGAAATTTCACGCAAAATTATAAATTTCAAATAATTTATTAACTGAATTTCTTAGAATGTTTATGCAGTAAATTATAATATTAAAGGCAATCTCCATCTTTTGTAGCATCTAATGGAAAAGGAGTGAAATTTCACGCAAAATTATAAATTTCAAATAATTTATTAACTGAATTTCTTAGAATGTTTATGCAGTAAATAATAATATTAAATAACTATCTCAATCTTTTGTAGCATCTAATGGAAAAGGAGTGAAATTTCAAGCAAAATTATAAATTTCAAATAATTTATTAACTGATTAAGAAAATTAATCTGCTCACCACATTTCTGATGTGAAATAGAAAACTATATATTAAGCAAATTCTGATCGAACTTTTAATATTTCCGATTAATTATTTTTAATCAAATGTTTAATTTCGAAATTAAAGCTTTTAAATTATTCATAATACTAATATGGTTTTAGATATGTGTCGATGTAACTTACAAATATTTTGCACTGCAGGGTAAATGTAATTATTTAGTTTATAATTTTATTTCGTTTTCAGCATCATTAAGAAAATCCATTTAGATAGAGATGGAGATTCGAAATAATGTATAATAACTTTTTTATTTCTTCATAAGTTAAATGTAAACTATTAGTAAAATTATCATTACAAAGCCAGTGTTTCACCATGTTACATTCTATAAAGTTACATTGTCTAGAATTAATAATCAAATTCAATCAATTTAAATAGTCTGGTAAAGTATTGATTTTATGATAATGAAGACAAGAAAATTTTATTTCTCTAACATTTTCTTAAAAAGTGAAGACTGCATTATAATTAGTGCATCAAACATTCAGTTAACTTCATTTTTCTTCAAGCAACATAATTTATTTTCCCCTTTTATGACATTTTTGGTGCTTACTATGGAAAAAGACATTTTTAATACAGAAAATGTATCATATCGATGCAAATTATGCGAAGAAAATTAAAGATAATGTATAGATTTTGTGATTTTCCATAGAGTTATCTTGAAAATTAGTTTTTGTTTACCATTTGGATAATTCAATTATGATTGTGATTCTAAAATAAGAAATATCATGTATTTTAAAACATACCAGTATTTTTGAAATAAATCATCAATCAACTATATTACTTTATTTCTCAGTCTCCGTCATAGAATACATTGCGGAAATTCAAAAAAGTAAAAATTAAAATGGGTATACAATAATGAACATGGTTCATAATAAAGCTTTACGAAATTTTTGCAATCATAAATATTATTTTTATATAGTTTGAGAGTTTCATAATGATCCAAAATTCGTCTATCTTTGGATTAATTCTTTTTACAATTATTACCTACATTCTACATTTTCTTTCTCTTATTTATTACGAGGATGTTTCAAAAAGTAAGGTAACAACAGCTCTGACGGATGCACAAATTCCCTGTGCGAATTAAATTCCCTAACTGAGACGATCACAGCCGGTAGATGGCGCCAGAATGGGCTGTAGCTCTGCGAAATATCGGGTAGAATAAGTAGGTTGACGGAAATGTGGTCGGTGAATGAAGCAAGAAGTTTGATAATACTTTTGCGTATAAAGAAAATGTCTCCAGCTGAAATTACTCGGAGAGTGTTATATCAAGAAAATAGTTGTGATTTTTATTCAGGGAATTCGACAAAGAGAGAAAAGATGTGCGAGACAAGCAAAGATCTGGGCGTCCAAGCACTTTCATCACCGATGGAAGTTACTGGAACAATCTCTCTAAATCCCGGGGCTAGCACCAAGTGATTTTCTTCTTTTCGGAAGAATCACAGCGGAGGTCAGCCTTTCATAACCTATGCAGAAGTTCAGCCAGCCATTTTGGTGTGGCTTCTCGACGTCGGCGCTGGTTTTTCCTGTGCCGATTTCGATACTTTGGTGTACAGATGAGCAAATGTTTCGACAATCATGGCAGATATGTGGAGAAGTAATATGTAATAGAGCCTTAATACGTTATGCATCTCTTACATTCCTGAATAAAGATTTTCTCTTGGAAATCTTGTCAACTTAATTTTTGAACCAGCCTCGTACAATATGCAAAGTTTTCCTAGAAAATGTTTTGGGTCCTCACACATAGATAATGGACTTCAACTGTTATCTTGGATAATCCTGTATTCAAAATTAGAAAATTTCTGTAGTTTCAAAAGAAGTATTATACATCTCATTTATGTGTTCAGACCAACTTCATCCAGCAACATCACTCCTATATTAAGTTTAACTTCTTTTTCCTTCACAAAATAAGTTTTTTTAATGTGTCTTTATAAATATGTACTTAAAAGAAAGTATAATGTTTTCTATCAAAAATGTTGACATCAACACAAATTCTGAAAGCACTTGCCACTGACAGAAAGAGATTGTTCAAATTGGTAAGGAAGATGGGGTAAAACCGGGTACCTTGATTTTGGCGTAATTAATTGTTCTTCTCAGTGGACAAATTCTGAATAATATTCTACTAGTGAAGAAAAAAGAGTGGTCATAGTTACCATGTTGTTATTGTTGAATTTACTTAGTCTGTGGAGGTTTATTTGTTTTATGACGTCAACTCTCCAATGTTCGTTTCTTTTTAAACTATCCCTACTTATTATTCATCACAATTTCAGAAACTATATATACTTAATCAGGCTTATTATATGTTTCCTAAGTATTTATATCCTATCAAACAATAAAGGTTTAGTAAAACAGTTCTGTTTCGTTTTTTATAACCTCTGCACTCGGGGTAAAACCGGGTACCTCTAGTGGTGTAAAGCCGGGTACTAGGGGAAACGGCGGATTCCTGACCCAAGAGGATTTTCTTGGAGTTGGTAGTTTGTGAGAGCCATTCTTATTTGACCTTAGAGTCAAATGATCTGATGGAAAAAATTTCCAATTTATTCTGATTTCCAATATTTCCTTTTTTGTGATAATTTCAAATAATACAAAGAATTATTTTAGTCATAATTTTAAAAAGAACTGAAATTTATTTATTCCATTATTTCCTCGCTTTCAAATAAACGATTTTTCTTCATTTTTTTCTCATAGAAAACTTAAAATGCCTGAAACTTAAAAATCTTTTGCTCGAAATCTTCGCAATCATTTGGTTTTATTTAATAAATCGTCATTTCGAATGAGTTCGTGTCTTAGTTAACTTGAATTTCAAAGAAGAAAGAATTACGTAGAATACATTTTTCTTCCTTTGGATAGGATTATTTTTCTTCTTAGGCTTTTGGATTTGGATAATTAAAATAGTATTAGAACCCAGTTAGTCTATTACGATTTTCCAATTTCTGGTTTTGCACAACATTTGTTAGATTCTTACATTTCATTTTGTCGCTAATCTATTTATCCCATTATAATTTCCGAACCAGCAGTGTTTCTATGCGCTAGTGACATTACTAAACTAGGTCCCCTGCTTCATTCCTACAGCTATTATCACTAATTTAAATATGTAGCGGTTACAATTCACTGCCTTCTCTTTTTTATGGTGGGTGGCGCTACTAGAGCCATCCGGGGTTTTCCCATGATGCCTCTCTTTCAACTTCTTCTGTGTACTTGTCGTGTGTTGTTGTTCTCTGTCTTGCGTCTTGTACCATTTTAATGTACTGTCCCGTGGAACTTAGACATCTAATAAAAATGGTTCCTGAAATTGAATGAATTCTTCAACAGCGGCATTCCATATAAATATGAGTCTCGTCCCTCTACAGATATGAATTTTGGAAATATTTTTAAATTGATTGTTTTTATTCTTAAATTTTCAACTACTCTAACTGTTGTTAAATCTTAAAGAATTGTCTTTATTCTTAAATTGTCAACTATTGTAATTATTGTTAAATTTGAAATAAATTGTCTTTTTTTTCTTAAATTGTCAACTTTTATAACTATTGTTAAATCTTTAAAAAAATGTTTTATTTTTTAAATGGTCACATAAAATAAAAGTTTAAAGGACTTTTCCACTTAAAATCTAGTTTTCCCTAATTTCCCATAGAGTTAACATGTGCACCCGATTCTACCCCACTAGTGGGGTAAAACCGGGTGGTTTGACTTTTTCTAGAAAAAAAATCATTAGTAAAAAAAGTAGTAAAACTATGACTTTTCCTGAAATATATATTGTACTCAGATAAAATAATGAATATTTTAGTAATATTTGACAAGCGTTATGTCGAATAGTTTAGCTCCAAGATGCCTTCAAACCTTAGGTACCCAGTTTTACCCCATTTTCCCTTATTTTAATTATATTCATGATACAGTTAAATTGTTTTTAAATGTTTAGAGATTTGCTGTCTTCTGATACTCAAATGACATAATTTTTTAATATATTTTCTAGCTTCTCACATTTTTATGATTCTATTTTGAAATCCTTATACATATTTTAAAATAATTTTCTATTTTTTAGTGCATTAAAAATGAATATTTGGAAAACCTATTGATTTTTTTTATTTTCTACTTTTTATTCTCCAATATATTTCATAATCCAGTATTATAAATATTTTCGAATCTTGCAATCAATTTTTTCTTAAATTCCCTACAACAGTGCTGAACTTTCATGGAATCAAAATTTAATAAAAAATGATCAATTAACTCATAATCAAAATTTGAAAATCTATAATATAATCATCGTGAAATTTCTGTGACGCTGGGAGGAGTTGAAAATAACTCCGCCCCTTTGGTCTGCGTCATTATCCAACGAGCAAATCACGATTTCCGTTCTGGCTGGCGATTTTCGTTTTGACTTTACTTCTTTTTTCATTTATGCTGATTCATCCACGCGGAACTCCGTAAGAATAATTCCGTTACGGATCACATTTAAATTTGTGGCGCATTGCTATTGATAACATTTTCTTTTATATTTTTTTTAATTTGTATTTGTCAGTGAATTTTATTATTTTGTATTTGGCAATGCATTTTTTTATTTTATATTTGGCAATACTTTTTTTCTGTTAGTGGATCTCTATTTGTTTCAAACCGATTTCAGCGACTAGTTTTGATTTTACTGGGATAAAAGTGAACAAGTTTGAGTGTGGTAAACAAAATGGATAGAGAAGATCTCACTGCAAAGAAACAAAAGTTCGCAAGACAGAAACTCGAGAAGAAAGACAGAAACGCCTTGCAATTTCTGCAGAATACTGTGATTCATCAGCAACACAGTCAGGATATTGCAAATCAATCTCTTTATTTTTATCCCGTCTAGACGGGCACATCTTCTAGTATTAAAAAAACATATCGATAACACAAAAGTTTTCATAATCTCAAAAAGACAGTGCAGAAAATAATGAGAGAAAATAATCGATTATGGCATTCCATCTATACAAACATGAGACAAATGAAGTTAAATGAAACCGCATATAAACGAATATTACTACATCTGCCGATAAAAGTCAATAATCGGCTTCAACTTTTCACCGACTGATGTCACCAAATCATTCGGTTCTTTAGCCGCTGTCATTTCTCTGCAGACGGTTTTCCGACTCCTGGCCAAACGACAATCTTGGGGATAATTTAGGACCGACATTCCACCTAATCGTCCATCTCGTTTCGAAGACCCCAGAAACGACCAATTAAGGTCTTGCGCACGCTTCGTTAAACCTCAATCATTCTGGAGTAGTCGAACTTAGGTAGGTTTTTTCCAGATGCATTAGTTGCTAGTACCCCTTTCCAACTATTTTTATTAAGAAGATGAAAATAATTTTCGAATCATTTTAAGATGATATGTCGTGTCACATTGAGAGATATGTCAACGTAAGTTTTATAAATTTCCGAAAAGGTGAAAGCGATTTTTGGATAAAGAATTTTATATTCCTGTTAATTTATCTGTACTGCATTAGAGTTCTGTTTTTCATTACGCTTATTTGCAATTTAATTTAAAGTGCAAAATAATGTTAAATCTATTTGCTACTTATTATATCTTATTCCGATTTTGGACTATTTATTAGTCCAAAACCATGACATAATAAAAAAAATATTGACCATGACATAATAAAAATATATTGACCATGACATAATAAAAATATTGACCATGACATAATAAAAAATATTGACCATGACATAATAAAAATATTGACCATGACATATTAAAAAAATATTGACCATGACATAATAAAAATTATTTAGTTCTACGATACTCAAAAGCAATAAACATATTCTTTTATGCTTTAAATCAATGTGCATAACCAAGCGTTTTCATTTTCATAATATCCCGATGCATATTATAAGACTGAAAACACTTAGTTGCTTAATGAATGATAATATTATAAAAGTTTAATATATGATGTTATTTTGAAATAAATATGATTTATTTGAAAAGATTACTTTTGGATTCAATACTAAATGTCGAAAGTTAGGATAAGACATTTAATGTTTTAGTTCGTAATCAGATTTTAAAAAATCTTTCTTGATATATATATATAGCTTTGTTTGAGAATACATTATACATAATGTTATCTCGACATTATTATTTATTACTATTTCATTACATCTTTCTTTTATAAATAATCATATGATAATGATTACTTTTGGATAAAATACTAAATGTCGAAAGTTATGATAAGATATTTAATGTTTTAGTTCGTAATCGGAATTTAAAACAATCTTTCTCTCTCTCACTCTCTCTGTTTCTATATATATATTTATTATTTAGATTTTGTTGTATTGTTTAAATAATGAATTTTTAGTATAGGATTTGCTTCTTGATACGTCTTGTTAACTTTGTTTCTGTATGATCATATATAACAAGTTATATTTAGATTTATATTAATATATATATATAAATCTAAATATAACTTGTTATATATGATCATACAGAAACAAAGTTAACAAGACGTATCAAGAAGCAAATCCTATACTAAAAAGTCATTATTTAAACAATACCACAAAATCTAAATAATTGAAAATACTGTAGATACCATGAACAAAAATTAAGTAAACATTTATATGTCAACATGTTAAAAAATCTATTGTTATTAAAAGTATTGAAAAAGGCAATCCAAGCATATGGAGTTTTCAGCATCGTCTTGACTGTGGACAAGCTTTAGCCAGGTTAAATTAATTTTGCTTGATCAATGATATATATATCAGTGATGTTTGATTTGCAATATTTTATTGAATACTGAATAGATATATGATATTTAAAAACACAGACTTATAAGAAAATACTGAAATTATTATGGATTTTATAAATAATTTATACACACCTTTAAACATTTACTAATAAGATGAAACAAAATAAAATTTATTCCCCTTGCAAAACTGTTAGTAATAATGATTTACAAATCCTCATAATCATTATTAATTTTGAAATAGAGTAATAATTCAGTAAAAATTTTGTTTTTAGTAAAGATAAATATAAGTCTTTGATTCACACCGTTGACTTATTTGCGAATTTTTAGAAATAAAACTTGAATGAAGTGCTTTGACCTTTTGTGCAATAACATTAGACATGTATTAGCATTATTTACTGCAAATTCAGTCAAATTGAAGAAATTTAAATCATGTAAGAACTTTATAAAATGGCTCCAGCAATCAATATTCTCAGCTGTGAAATTTTGCAAAGCGTAAAATAAAACTGTCTTTTGATATTAGAACTTTATGTATTGATGGCAAATTTAAATATGTGATGCTACGCAATTTTTCTAAAGAAATCTGTTTGGTTTGTGAATATTTGAGGAATTCTAAATCTTCTATATTTTCAGTGAACCTTTGAAAACGACAAAATATTGCTTTCTATTTCTGTTATATAATCATGAAATGTTTTAACAACAGTAGCAGGATAGAATTTCACTTGCCCCGTTCGATTTGAATTATATGAACTTTCAGAATGAAAAGTTATCAATTTTCTTTTCTGGATAGTTTTCCATTTCTTATTTTCAAAGTTCTTTTGAATGCTACTTATTTTAGAATGTGTCAAAAGTGTTGTATATAATTAAAGATGAATTGCTATTTTGTATTGATTATGATATTTATGATTTTATACTGGTCTTTATGTGGACAGTGTAATTTTGTTGTCATATAATGACAAATATTCTACCAATTAATTTATGCCCAATTTCTCATTGTTACATCTAATAAATAAAGTTAAATACAGGAAAGATTAAAAATTTAAATTATTTACAATTCGAAAAATTATAGAGAATTTAATCTTAATAAGATATGAAAAATCTTGTTTGGGAAGGTTGTTTCGGCTTCATCTTTGATTTACAAGCTTTTGAACAAAATACAAAAATACTAAAGTTTCTTTCTTAAATTCATCTTTCAAGAAAAGCATCCGAATAATTTTGAACTAACCGTTTCATTGAATGTTTGTTTTCCAGAAAGTCAACAATCATTTCATTTTTTGGTACTTTCACAAATGTTTGAATTCAGAATTGATTTAAGGCGAACAGGCACCTTCGAAATTATATTTAAAACTTTTCAACTAATCAATTTGAAATCTTGCAGGCACTAATAGTAGCACTATATAATACAACACACAAAATTTTACTGCAACATATTTATTGATTTCCGAGTTATGGGTATAAATGTAATTTTTATTAGCAATTAATGAACATTATTATTAATGACCTTACCAGGCGTTCCAAAATTACACGAAATCTCTCTAATTGTTTTTATTAGTTACTCTTACCCTTTTCGAACAAAAATTGGGATTAATTTTTTATGCTTTAGAAGGAAATTTTGAAACGAACATACAAAATAAATCGAAACTATTGATTTCGGAAAAAATATGCCCAATATTTCATATGGAAGAAAATATGTATGGTTTAATAACAAAATAAATTCTATATGAATGCCAAAACTTCTTCTCCATATATTCTTTTATACTTACATAAAATGTGATAAAATTTGAACGAAAATTGAAGCCCCTGGAAAATTTATCGTAACGGCTATTAATTGTTATTAAAAATTACATTTGTACCCATAACTCAGAAATAAATAAATATATTGCAGAGAAATTTTGTGTGTTGTTTTATATAGTGCTGCTATTAGTGCCTGCAAGATTTCAAATTGATTAGTTGAAAAGTTTTAAATATGATTTCGAAGATCCCTGATCGAATTAATGTATGATTGTTTTTAAATATTTAAACAGTTTTTAACATTTAAGATGAATTATTGCTTCGTATAAATTCTTTTAACCTAAAAGCAAAGGTGTTGTGTATTTTACAGATTAGTAATTAAAAGTTAGTTGAATGTTTACTGATATCCAGCCTTTCAATGTCACTATGTTCATTTATAATAAGTCGGTGTGAGAATGTAAAAGGTTCGCGCAAAAAAGGTTCACAAAACGTTTACGCTATTTTAAAAAGCAACTATTTGGAAAAATGTATGTTTAACAATATTCTTTTAGGAAGGTTTGCGTATCCACTACTTAATAATAAAGAAGAAATCTATATTAAATTCGCAACTAACAGTTTAACAGTATTATTCTTATTTGCAAAGAATAAATATAAAAATACTGAAACGAAAATCTCTTTATAGGTACTGCATCCCAACCAAATTCTTTTCATAAAATTTTACACAAGAGAAGATTACGAAAAACAAATTCTATCTTCAAGACATGTCTCTTCAGATGAAATGGCTGAAAGCAAACGTTAACGGTAGATATTGAAAAGCACCAAAGCCTATTTGTTCCGCTGAAAATATCAAAGTGAAACCTTCAGTTTTCCTTTCAAATATTCATCATTCCCCATCTTTATTCCCACGGGAGCAAACTTTCCCGCCGCAATCCAACGAGCGAAACTCCGGTTTCACTGCCGAACAACTTCAAAATCGTTCCTAGATCGAATCAACCACATCCTCGTCCGCTATTGGTCCACCAAGGGCTGACGTCACGATTTTCCAGAAGTATATAAAGGCATTCCGGAGCAGTTCCGGAATCGATTCACGTGGAGAGCGTGGACAGTTGACTGCTTCTTGCTGAGTTTGACGGAACGACAATTCTTTTCCAAAAGTTCCGCGGAAACGTCTCGCGATACCGTCCGGTTAGCCGGATATTGGTCGTCAGGGAGTCCGGCATGATAGAAATTTCTGATAAAAGGTTTTCCATGTCTGCACTTATCAAACAGGATGTGCTTAAGAGTGTTGGATTAGGATCTCCTTTTTAGTTGATGTGGCAAAGGATATTTTAAAAAGTGTGCTAGTTTAAGCAACTTATTATCGGACATCATCAACTAACGATATCTATAAAGAAAACTCGTCCTATCATTTTAGTTATTATTTGGGGCATAATAACAAAGGATATTTAATTGAATGTTTGATTACTTTTACGGATTTTACTGAGACTTCATTTAAGGGTAAAAATATATTTTGTGTTTCATGCCGATGCTGTAAGAACTGAAAGTTCCATGAAGAAAAATCGTGTTTCTATAACAATTTGACATAATAATCGTAACAAAAGTTATTCACTAAAAACAAAAAATGCTTTGGAAACTTTTTATGTATTCGAGATAAGAATAAAGAAAAAATGCATAGATTTTTCTGAACTTTCTGAATTATTGGCACGAAAATTTGTTGTTCATATGGAACCATATCATTTTATATCAAAACTATCCTAAATTCTATGTTACAATAAATTCATACTATAATTATATTCAGTGATTTATTAATGAAAATTTCGGTGGATATCAGAGCATGAACATTTGCATCAACTTTTGAGAAAAATTATTGAAATGAAAACAAATGTGAAACAAATACACATGATCGTTACGACTTAATTTTTGCTGAAATTATCTTGAAGAAACAATTCGAAACTCTGGATTTATGATCAGAAATTCCTCCAGAAGGATTAAAATTCATTAATGTGTAGGAGAGTTTGAAGAAATTTGTAATTTTTTCAAATATTTCTTTTATGAACACAGGAACTTCACAAGCGCCAACGGCAAAAATTGAATGAGCCAAATGATAAAACATTTAAACTGAAATGCAATCACAACTTTTCTAGGAATAATTTCAACTATGGATAATGTCTGAATGTTTTCAAGGAAAGTTATAATATAGTTATGGAAATGGATAAATGTTTTCAATTGCTATCTTTATAGTGATTAATTTCGGTATATTGCTTTTGAGAAATACGGCTAAAATAAACAACTAAAATGATTATAAAAAAACTTTGCTTCCTGCATTTTCTACTGATATATTGCACAGATGTAGCTGTCAGCTCTTTGGGTAAGTAAAACTGAATTTTGTTTTCCATGGAAAAGAATAAATCTTTAAATTTAACATTTGTTTATGCTATTTAGAAAAAATGTTGAATTCACTGGTATAAAAAAATCGAAAAGATATTTAAAATGAATTTTCACATTTAACATACAATACAAATATGAGAAATAACCATATTTTCTTCATTTATATATTTATTCAAACATGAAAGTTAATTTTTTTTCATCCGGAAAGACAAAAAATTTATGTGTTTCTTTATAACAGACGATTTCATTTCTCAAGAATTTTTGTGAAACAAAAATACGTGAACGAACTTTTATTTAATACTTTTATATATATATGTATATATATATTTCCTAATTTCCAGCAACTGATGAATCATTTACTTTTCTTTCAACCAATATGTATTTAAAAGAAAAATTAAGATTTCCA
>BGPR01042652.1:0-13190 GCA_013235015.1 Araneus ventricosus
AAAATGTGAGTTATTGTCTATTCTTTACATGTCCGAAGTTTAATGGTAGTCGGTTAAACCATTCCGGAGAAATTCTAAAAAATGTGAAAATCTGCAAGTGTCCGGATACTTTTGGGCATATAGTGTATATATATATACTAATGATAAAGGAGAATGTATGTATGTGTCTGTCTGTCTGTGAGTGTGTGTGTACAGACAGACAGACAGCCACTACAGGTCAGACGGCTGGACCCAGAGCTGCGACATTTGGAACAAACGTACTTTGGAGGGTGGGAATGTGCACCTCGGAGCCCTTTTTTAAATTTTAATAATCAAAAATTAAGCAAACTTTTGGTGTTTTTCTTTAATAACTATCGAAAATATTGCATCACAAAAATCATTTTTACATCGGCTGAAAGTACAAACAATTACCTTTTCAATGATATCAATTAATTTGCGGTACAATTTATTCTTTAATTTTAATAAATTTTTTTAAAAATATTTTTTGGCATAATTTACAACAACATTTTTCATTGTTGCAACGCAATTCAAACCGTTTTCATTGTTTAAACAAATTATTATTTGCTAGTTTCACTCCCTTGTAGAAAGCTAAGGTAATATTTTAATGTTTAATGATGTTTTAATCGGCATATTTCCATCCAGCTAACAATCTGCTGGACATAAAAAGTTCCGCGTCATTTTAAAGTTAAAATCAAATACATATTTTCAAAAGGTATAAGAGAGTGAAGATGATGCCATTGACAGTTACTCGACTCCATTGAGAACGTTCCTGCAGGCAACGAACAAAATAGGTGCAAGGCTACTGAAAGAACATGGATTAAATGTCTATCTCGATTTGGAATTTAAAATCACTTTGTTAAGGTGACCTTGAATATCAAATTAAACACAAGAGATTCAATTGAAATTATATTCTCTGCGAACAAGCTGGTAGTCGAAGGCGGCTAGTTTTTTATAAATGTCGAGAGCAAGATTTGAAGCGTCTTTTGCACGAATATTAAATAATTATGATATATGGAAGACGCAGAGTAAAAGCGAACCCAATCCACGAGATTCCTTTCTGAGAAAACAGGTCTCAAAGCAGATTAGCTGCATTACTAATATAATAGCCCAGATCTCTCGGTAACGCTCTGACGTCACCAACAATAAAACTCGCGCCATAGCACTGCGAGACATTAAACAGCATTATTTCATTGTTACAGAACCTAAATTTCAGTAATTTTAAATTTAAAACAGTAATTGTCGTTCTAATTTCAAATTTAATAGCTCTACAATAGTGAAATAAAATGTTCTATCCATTGATATAAGATTTATCTCGCTATGATCAATACTTCCCGAGAAATTTTAAATTATATTAATCATATATTTCAAATTAATTTCCGTTTTTAATAGAAAGTAGTAAATTACGTCAGTGGTATATTATGCGCGCGATATAATTTGGATGCCACGATGCATCTAATTATTTGGTGGAATCGTGATGATATAATTGGATAATATTGTTTGGCAACATTAAAATTTACACAAAGACATCTGAAGTACAAGTAAAATTGTTACACAACGAAAAATACTTCACACGGAATGTTGTTTACCAAGAGGTTTTTTGTACAAAGAAATATGTAAATAATATGTAGATAAAAAAATATTTCCTGTCATAATACATATGTTTATTTTATTTGTTTTCAATCAATGTTAAACATTACTCTCGCATATATATCTATTTAAACTCGTTAGATTTGACAGGAAATCTCTCGAATGAAGAGGCAATTTGCACCCGTCAAACCATGACGGGTGATTTTCTAGTTTAAAATAACAATGGACATCTAAATGTTTTTGTTGCCTGGTAGTTATAAATTGAACTACGGACTTGGAAACCGTATTACATTGAAAATATATATTTCTTCACTGCCATGAACTGTTAGTGAAAAATAAGCAAAAATGGACTTAATTCACTTAAACTCTAAGTACTCCGTATAAAACGCCACATTGAAGCCTTCAATTTAGATAGATTGATTTCGAAAACTCTGTACTATTTCTGTTTGGTATGCATAGGAACAAAATGTATGTAAATTTTAAAAAAATCGCTTAGTTTGTTTGCTTTTGATTTTCGAATAATACTATTGTTTTATGTTTTATTTAACGAATAGCGTTTTCTTCAGAAAACCATCTCCTTGTAGCTGCTATAAAATTATAACAATGATAATTTTTTTATGAGATTCTCTATTTCGTACATCTCTGCAGTGAAAGATTCGGAATATCCAGAATTGTGATAAGAAGTAAAATGTAACAGATATTTTTAATCGAATTTAAATTGCCCTAGAGGAAACAACTCCAAACTACAACAGGAATCAACATTTTGGGAAACATTTTTACAAGCAATACTCTCATAGGAATTAAACTTTTAATCAAAGAAAAAAAAGCAAAATGCTGGAAAATATCCAGAAAACGCGTACAAATATGTCGTTTCATTATTTATAAAACCGAAGCAATACCCAAGCCGGGAGCTTAAAAATCAATTTGGTTTGCAAATAACTCAGATTAGAATACTGATGCAAACCATCATTTCAATTCAATTTTCTTAAGGTTTGCAAAGAAAACGTAATTTGAAGTTCGTTCATTGCAAACTAAAATCGGACATCTATTCTTCTGAGACTTTCAAACCTTATTTCGATAGTTTATGTTTTAACTTTAAGCAGACAAAGAATTCCTGTATACTGAAGGATTTAATCTAATTCAATAAATGAATGTTTTTAGAGCGAAATCCAAGTTTTTTTTAATTGTGTATCAAATGAAAAGCAAACAGTAATCGTATCTTGATCTTTTCGCTTTCTTGAAAGAGCGAATAAAATGCTTGTTACTAAAGTTTTCGCTTACGTAAAAATCAGGAATTATTAATTAATTACTTTTGAACTCTTTATTTTGAAGACACATGGAAATAACACTATCAGAATTTCAGCTTTAATTTAAAATTTTATACAAATATACCAGAACTTCTCGTGGTTTTTGTGAGATTTAATTCACATTCTTTAAGGCTAAAAATAAGTTTCTTATGGAAGAAACAGTAATTTATTCCATGTTTTTATATATATTTTTTAATTTTTGAAACTTAGTAACCTCTCAAATTTCGGATCGATTAGAAAATAATGAAAAGATAATATTGATAATTTATTTAAACATAAACATTCCCATTATTTTTTTTAATATTTTAGGTTCAACTTATTAACCTGGGGCTGTTGATTGAGTTCGGCAAGTTAAGTATCGTATTTTTGCAATTAACATCAATTTGCAATGAAACGCTTTGGCAAGGTTCCAGAAGAATGTTTAAGATGGTTCGAAAAGAATCTCTCCCAAAAAAATGGGCCTGCATCTTGTGTGCGTTAATGAACAACTAATTAGTGAAAATAGATTTAGCTCGTAAAAGATGATATCGTTTATTACTTAGTAAATTCTACCTACAAATTCCAAAAATAGGATACAAAATACTAATTGCTGCTTGTCACCAAATAATTGCCAGCTTTTACAAATTCAAAATACTAAGAAAAATGAAAGTAAGAAGAGTTAGAGTAATATGTAGAATAGTTTTATATAGTAAGAAACAAAATGTATTCACATATAATAACACCAGTTTTCATTTTGTATTATCATTTTTCAAATGTAATCAATATGAATCCACCTGCCATGTTTTTTGCTTCTATGTCTCTAAGTTTTCAAACAAAAGCAAAATTTAAAAACCATTCCAACGTATCTGATATTCAATTCTTTGAATGAAACATATTCATTTTGCATTCATTGTGCCTTTCTATCCTTTTGAAAAAAATACTGACAATAAAAGAATATTCCTTCTGATTTTGACTGTATAAACAATCGCTGCAAAACAGCAAAATGTGAGATATTAACAAACTTTTCCATACTCAGCAACAGAATATTAATATTATATTTGAGTGTTTATTTTCCACGACAACGGATATAGTGAAAATCATTAAATACCCTTAAACTACATAAGAAAAGAAACTTTGAAATAAAAGTGCAATTTTCTTACATTCCATTTTTAAGAACTGAATGTCTGAAAGTTGGATACGTGGCTAAATTATTTTCCCATAAAAATGAAAATTAGTTAAAGGCATGGGGTATTAATGGAGTATATGATCGATATTCGGAAATATTTGAAATGGAACAAGATCTGCATAATCGAGTGTAATATTTTCACTAACATATGAGTCACTCAGAAGCCAAAGCGGAGAAGTCCATTTTTTGATGACTTATGGTTTTGTAAATTTTGATCGTTGCTTCATTTCAAGACTTTATATACTTTCACTTATCAAACTAATAAAACAAAAATTTTAAAAATTATTGTATTAAAAAACATAATTTTTCTCAATTTTTTTGGACTTATCCGCCCTAGCTTCTAAACGACTCATATAAGAAAAAGTTTATTTCGTTTAATATTTTATGCAATGATAATATATATTATACTTACCCAGCGGAAGAGTTCTCTTCTCAAATTTCTCGTATACTTACCAAATATTATTACGAACATGGAAAGTCGCTTCCCAGTAATGTTAGTCTGATGGTTAGGAAGAGAGTTTTACAGGGGTAAGTTTGGGATGAACTGGCAGCAGCCAGGCCCGGACTCCTGATCTTGGCGACAAACTTGGCTACCATTTTGGCGACTTGGCGACAAATAGAAGATTCCAGAAAATGCCATCATTTTCTCGATATTTCTATTAGGAGAGGAGATACGCTTGAATGTACTAGATGATTCCATGTGACGTCACGGCCCGTCGGAGAGACTATAAAAGGACAGCACTTGTATCACAGAGCAATAGTGTGTTGATCGACTGGAACGACTTTGGAGTTTCGTCTGCAGGGTGAGCTAGAAAGCCGGTAAGCTGAGCGCTATTGAAAGTGCTGTTATTGTCATTATTAGTGATTTGATGATTGTTTGCGTTGCTAATTTGGGCAAGATCTATTGTTCCTGTTACCTGTGCTAAGTGTTTTTCTGCATATTTGTGAATAAACCTTAATTACCCATTATCCTGCGTGTCGGACTGTTTACACCATACATCCACAGAGCGTTTTTTGTTACAATATGGATATTTTTTTCTTAGTTTTGTCATAAAGTGGATCGAGTATTTTGGACCATATTCTTTTGACCGATTGGGTCAATTATTTGATACAGATCTATAGAAAAGGAGACAATCATGGAATACCATTTACATTTGGCAAAATTCTTATGACTAGATATGTTTATTTATTGAAACTTCATTGTTGTATTTATCAATGAACTGCTTGCTAATTGTACATAAAATTTTTCTTTCTAACGTGAGAAAAAAAATTTAAGATTATATCTGTTTAGAGTAAAATCTCCAAATATCTAAATGGTTGAGAAATATGAAATACCTAAAAATCTACTGGAATACCTAAAAATGGAATACTTAAAAAATCTAATCTGGAATATTTAAAAATGGGGTAAAAGGTAATTAATTTTTTATTAATAGAAAAGTGATACATAATACAGGGCGTCCGAGAATTTTTAGATACATTTCAAAAATTAATAAAAAAAAACTAATAATGTTACAACTGTTTTTGTATTAATGATAGCGAATTTTATTAATTTTTTTTTAGTTCGGTGACGTGCCGTTACGGTGGCATAGGTGGCCATAAATTATTTTCAATTTTTGAAAGCCGTTTTCTGTTAAAATATTAAAGCTAGAAGAAAAATAAAAGCATATATTTGTAGAGAATTTTAATTTCTTTAATTTGTTAAATAAATTGTAATTCGAAAACTGAATAGTCTTTGAGATTTTCAAGAAAAACTAAAAAAGGAAACTAAAAACCACAGTTGTAACATTATTGGTTTTTAAAAAAATTAATTTTTGAAATATGTGTAGCAATCCTCGAACGCCCTGTATAATGTGCTTAATTAAAGGAACATTTTAGATGAAAAAATATTCTATACTAGCAGTACGTGCACGGCGTTGCCCGTGGAATCAGGACTTCGGAAAAATGGGGAAAAAGTACCCACACTGGTACGAAAATATTTTAAAGGCAAAATCCTCTTATTTTTCCTCTCGACAATGACGCGAATGTAATGACGCCACCGGAAGAAATCGGATTGTAGAAATGCACTCTGGGAATGAATGCATATTACGTTACCTCCTGCGAGGAAGCAACAATGCATTCTGGGATCGTCCGGAGAAACTCTCGCTGTCAAATCTCGTTAGCAAAAAAAAATGTTTGAACTGACCAGTGAAAAATTAATTTAAAAAAAAACGGAATAAGATATTTTAACCTTTCTTGTTTTCAATCCGACAGAAACGTTCCAGTTATAAGCTGACAAAAAATGAAAATTATAGAGTTGTTAGAACGTCTGATGGGAGAATTTCAAGAAATCCTTATAAAAAATTACCGTAAAAGTGATAATTATTTAAAAATTTCTTAAAGTTCAGTAAATTATTTTGGAAATTCAAAACAAACTTCATTAGAACGAAAATTGTTTGTTCTATCCGATAACGCTTTGATTGTTTTACAACGATCATTAGAAAAGGTACTACAACCGTAAACGTGTCAAAAGTAACCCAAAACAACACAAAACATTAAATAAAAAATTTTCTACATTAAATTTTAAAATTCTGGCTTCGAGGTCTGGCATTCAATCACTATTACTTCTACTTGTGTGCCAAATTCCATGGCTGTACGTGCTATAGATTCGTCTGGACATCGCTCTCACGCAAACATTGCCTTTCATATGTATAGATAAATGAAAAAATATAGAATACAAACGAAAATTCTTCTCATCAAAAATTTTCTAATGTTTACAAAAAATGTTCTAATTTTTACAAACATTGCACTCATAACTTCCTCTAGAGTAACCAACACATTCTGTATGAGCCTATTCCTCATTGCATGTTAGCAAATATGACATAATTAACACATGGAATACTATTCCATACCTGTCACTCTACTGGCATTCCATATTTATAGACTACTGGACATTTGTTTTTGGAGATTATAAATATGAATCCAGGAAACGAAACTTGGATGGAGTATAGACGAAATTAAACCTAAAAATGAATGTATCCTATTAGCCCACATGAGCTTTACAAACCAAAGAATAAAAGTTAAATGCGAAACTAATGATAATAAGATGACTTTCCGAAATTTAGACTTTCCAAAAGACGCAAAAATGCTCGTAATGAAAACGTGCTTATAGCTACAACAGCACGCACAGACAATACTAAAGTAATGGCGGCTGTAATGAAAGCGTGGTTACAGCTACAACAGCACAGACAATACTAAATTAATGGTGGCTCAAAAAGAAAAGTTTTGCATTGCTTCCACTAAGTTGCAGCCTTTACTAAAGGGTAAACCGACCTATTCCATATTTAAACTTCTATTTCACATTTGTCGTCGTGAAAACGATATAACAAATTTTATTTTTCTAGCTGACTGCCTTTTTGACTTACCTTAGCCGGATTACAAGAATGGAAAAGCACATAGACAATCTACCCAGGATGAACCAATATGCGAAATTTCACCCATTTAGTTCATTCTATTAAACCCTTTGCGGAGAGATTACTTTTTAGAACACTCAAATCAGTTTGGCGTACTTGAACACTTTAACACCACACCACACCGCCGTCTCTAGAGCTCATGTGGCTTCTATCCGGGTTGGTATAGATTCAGGTGGACTTTATTGAGTTGCAAAAAAAGTAAAAAATTACAGCAAGAGAGGAATGACAATGAAAAATTTACAAAGCTGGTGTTAACACATATAATTGACAACAAAATAAAGGAATATATACAATATCTTGTATAACACGGAGTGAATGAAAGAAAAATAATGAATGTAGATGATGACGAACAACATGAGGAAGCTTACATCAATGCACAGGTTTTGATTAATGAATTAGAGGTGGAGAGCCATTGCGTGTTAATTGTGAAGTACAAGGAATAGGAAGATTACTATTAAAGATTTTTGAGAAGGGAAGGACTTAGTATATTCAGTGTATTGAAGGCAGGATAAGCTAGAGTTATTGTACAATGGCAGGTGAGTACTTATTACAGTCGCATTATGTTTTCATTGTCTATTATCAATTTAATCATGTTTACTATTCTTCCTCTTGAATTCGGATTCTCCAGGACTCTTTAGTACCACAGACTTTCCAATGAAGTAGAAGGTTTCCTAATATGCCAAGAGAGAGCCAATGGGAAAAATGTCGCATAGTGGATTGGATCGCCGACTTCTCCTCAGGCACAAGAGTCGCTATCCGATAAATAGAAACGGTTAAGGAATGAAGGGGATGGACCGTGTCCTGCGACAAACAAAATTTCTTCACGTGTCCAAAAGACTGGTTTTAGGTTAATTGTTTTGAGCACTTTATGAACAGAACGTCCAGTGTTACCATTATCCCAAAGATTTTGCCATTTTTTTTAAAAACAGTTCTTGTAAATATTGTTTGAATTCCCATCGAGGGTTTAGAGCTTTCATTACAACGCCTTCTGTGATGGCTTTTTTGGCGAGAGTGTCAGCTTCTTCATTACCCCGATAGCCAGCATGGGCTTTGATCCATCTAACCAGAATATTTCTATTCTGTGTGAGAACGGACTGAATGTCTTGGACAAGTTTATGAGGGGTATGAGGATCAAGCACTGCCATTACACTCGAAAGGCTGTCTGTCCAAATTTTAGTTATTTCGTTCCCTTGACTTGCTCTGATGATCGCTTCTTTCAGTCCCATTAATTCGGCCTCAAACACTGTGTGGAATTTTTCTAATTTTTCATCCATTCTAAGACTTTGCTGCCGTTCTCGAATGCGCAATAAGAGCACCCTGTTCCCATTTCTGTTTTCGAACCATCTGTAAAGAACATGAGGCTGTTGTCCTCTTTGTAGGGCTCTGTTGTTGAAATTTGATTTCTGATATTAAATAATGATGGATAGATGGTTAGGCTCTTGACTTTTTCTTCATAATCGCTTGGCTTATTGGAGAGACCTTCAAGTTCTATTTCCTTCCTCAGACATGTGACGTTGATGAAAATAGCTTCTTGTTGAGCTTTGAGATGTAATGGCATGATACCTGTAATAGTTTGCAGAGCTGCCGTTGGAGTGGTTCTGCAAGAGCCGGTAATCTAAAGGAAGTTTAGTTTAGTTATATTAACGTCCCGTTTTGAAGCAACACGAGGGCTATTTTGGGACGGACCTCGTAATTTTGAACCTCGGTCAGATGACGAGGACGACACCTGAGCTGGCACCCCCCTCTCCAAACTTCCACGCCACACCAACGGGAGGACGTTTGACCACTACGTATGATTTAACGTGCAACAGGCCCCATACACGGCGGATCTTCAGTGGAATCGGGTCTCGAACCTGGAACCCTCCGGCCCCAAAGCCGAGACCTTACCACTAGGCCACCGCGGCCTCATCTAAAGGAGGAGGATGCTCTGTATTGAAGACAGTTTTTTTTTTCCAATCTGGGTGAAACAAAGAGGGCCCAAGCACTAGCTCCATAAAGGAGCATCATCGCTGTAACTCTTTGGTAGAGTATCCTTTGTGTATTTTTGTTTTAGCCCCCATCTTGGTCCTGGTATACGGAAGAGTTGTTGGTATTGGCTGACTGCTTTAGCCCCTTGCTCTTGAATGTGTGAAATCCAATTTAATTTTTCATCTAAGATAACCCCCAGGTATTTTAGAGATGTTGTACCTTTCATTGGTTGGAAGTTCCATCTGACGACTGGACTCCTGGACAGTTTACCTATTAATAAACATTGTGATTTTTCTATTGATATATCAAATGTTGTAAGTCTAATTCTTGAAAGTTTCGAGGGCGAAACTTGTGTGAGGTGCAATTTCGTTTTTTTCTTACTCTAGGGGAATGCGGAGATATTAATACACTTTTGTTTGAAAACCTAAAAAATATTTTTACCAACGATAATAATTAGAATTAATACGCTACATTTATGCATTTGTTAATCTAATATAGGATTTCAATCGAGTTTTAGTCATAGCTAACATAATAAAATATTTATTACACTTTTTTTCCTAAAATGGATTTGTATCATTATGCCCCATACTAGGGGTACATTGATACACACGGAAATACGGAGAAAAATGATGATTAATAGGCGTGGGATCTAAGCAAAATTTGTATCATTAATTAACTTTGTATTCCAAATAAAGGTTTAAAAGTTTAACAAAGTAACAAACATTTATTTTAATCAAAATTCGATATTTTTAATGAGACTGGAAAAATGAAACAATAAAGCCTCAAAAATATTTATTTCTGCAAATAGTAAAGAAGAATGTGTGTAAAAATACTTTAGAGGGAGAGAATGTGTGCCTCGAAACCGTTTTTTGAAATTTTAAAGGATTAAAAATTAAGGGAAATGTTCGCGTTCTTTCTTGATGACTTACGAAAATAATATAACACTAAAATAATTTCCACACCACCTGAAAATGCAAAAACTAATCTTTTAGATGATATTAGTTAAGTTTCCGTAAATTTTTCTTTCCCATTTTAATAAATTCGTTAAAAATTATTTTAAACTTAATTTGCAACAATTCTTTTCATTTTTGAAATGAAATTCAAACTGTTTTCATAGTTAAAACAAATACTTAATTGCGTGTTTGTCTTAGATAGTTCATTTTTACGCTTTTTTCCATTTCTGAAGAGGATTTTGCTAAGTAGTTGCTATTAAGGCACATTCATGTACAGAGAAGACGAGTATCAATGCGCCCCGAGTCAATTGCATCAATCTGCCTCAAGAACCTTTTATACATAAAACAAGTGGTCACTCGAAATCAAAGCTAAACAACCTTAAAACTTAATATAGTTCAGAAAAATAAAATTATTTTTCTATATTTGGAGTAGATTCCCTGGTAGGAAAACGTAACTAGTTAAAGAAATCACACAACACATACTTAGAGAAAAATTTACTTAGACGAGAAGATTAACGGTTCGATTCATTTGTAAATTAACTTTTGACTCAACATGGCCGAAAAATGTACCCTGTACTAAGGTTTACAGTGGTATACATATGAACATCATGAGCCATTCCAATCATGAAAATGTATGGACTGTATCAATGTTCCCGCGTATCAATTTACCTCAACTCCCCCTACGCTTTTTTATTATAAACAGTTTTATTTTGCATGTTATGATAAGATTAGAGGTTGAATGGATGAATGATATAAACATTTGTGATCAAGTGTGAGCCTCTATATTCTTTGTGAACTGGATTGTACTCCACGTCAGTCTCAGAATCAATTGCTTGATCGCTGGACTCAGTCACTTCTCCATTGAGATATAATGCATAAGATTCGCCCTCAGCTGGGATTTTCTTCCTTAATTCTTCCAGAATATTGCTTTGTAGAGGTAATTTCCCGCCGTTTCTTTATAGCCAGGTTGGATTGTAGAGAGCTTTTCATGCTCCTTCAAGCGCAATCAGACTGATTTGACTGATGCATTGTCAATGGAAACTATCGGACCAAGTTGGAGAAATCTAAATACGAGGTTAGAGGGGTGACGAGCTCTCCAACGTCGACACTTTGTATTCAGTTTATTGTAATTACCCACTGGTGGACTCTATACCCCGTACCTTTCCGAAAGCGTTAAGAGTTTTCTTGTTTACATGTACATGGACAGACAGACAAGCAGACTTCATTTTGACAAAATTCGCCGAAACATTGATAGACATTTAGAATTTAAATTTTAAAACCATGAAACTAAATCTCATTGTTCTAGTTCGAACGTTTTCGAGTTATTGTGTTCACAGATAGACAGACATAAAAACAAAAATGTTTATTTTGGCCTCAGGAAAGTCTGAAATGGAGATTCAACTAAACCCTCGATGCTGAATTTTTCGACGATGAACCTCATATACGATTAATTAGTATAAAAGAATGCAGAAACTGATGTCTAGAATAACGAATTCTTGTTTAATAATGCAGAATGAAAGTCAGTATTAGTTGAATGCTTCTTACTAAGATATTTAAAATTCACTTCGGGGAAAATATTTCTGAAATCCGTTATGAATCTTGGAAGGAAATCAGCGATATCATTAATTTTTCAAATCTTGAAAGAACTTCTGTTTGCATATGAGGAGACATGGCTAAAACAAATTTGGTTGTTAAAATAAGTCTGAATAAATATCTTTATTAATGCAGAATAATTAATGTTTCTGGGTGAATAAATTTGGAATAATTATTCTGAAAATATTTAGATTAATGCATTTTCCTTTTAGTTTACCATTAAAACTCTTTTCAATTGTTAAATGCTTTGAAATATATTTTACTTAGAATAAAAGAACATACTTGTATTTATTATAAATAATGCTCTCTATTTATATTTTGTGATCCATTTTTACAAGCAGATGTAGCCATAATTCGCAAAATTTCTCAAGTAAGTTTAGAAATATGTCCCGGTTTTTAGCATTATGTTAAATGTGTAAAATTCTGTAATTATTTGTTTTTCCATTTGTCATTCTACGTATTAAGTCTGGGGATTTTTGAATTTAATTTTTCAAATTACGAATATAAAATACTTCCCAAACAATTGTGGTATTTATAAAATAAACTTTGCTAATGCTTAGTAAACATTAGGATCTAAATGGCAAAATTTAATAAAAGAGTTTTGGAATTTCAAGCTTTTATTAGCGTTCTAAAGTACAGAAATATTTTTTTATCAAAAATCAGAAGGTCAAAACCAAATTCGTCAACGCATAAGGCGTTCAAGAAACGAAAGCATGAAATATTCTAAGTAAATCGCTTTAGTTTAGCTATACTAACTTCTCGTTCCTAAAGGATCTCTAGGGTTATTTTGAGCGGACCTGGTAATTTTGAACCCTAGACAGATGACGAGGAAGGCAAGGCATCTGGCGACCCCCTCTTCAAGCTTCCGCACCACACTAGCGGGAAGAGGTTTGACCCACAATGTCAGATTTAACATTCACCAGGCTCTCATACATAACGGATCTTTACTGGAATTGGGTTTCAAACCAGGGATCCTGCGTCCTCGACCGCGACCCTCTAAGTAAAGTTGCATTTAATTCACAATAAAAATGTATTTTAATTTTCAATGCATATTCAAGAATTTTCTTTTTTATATAGTCTTATTCAGGAAAGTCTGCTTTTTTAGCCATATTCACTGATTTACATGATTTTTATCAATATATATATATATATATATATATATATATAT
>BGPR01042654.1:0-13190 GCA_013235015.1 Araneus ventricosus
TAATAAAAAATACAATGAAATAACTAGCCAAAAAATGTCTTCGACCACGTCAACGCTACAAGTGGAATGACTAGAAAAGTAGCAAAATTTTCGAACCTGTCAAGCCAGACACCAATGTTGTCACGTTATTATTATTTTTTAAAAAAATACCAATTAAGAACAAACAGTTGTAGTGATTTTAAATAAAAATCAATAATTCTGGTTTAGCTCTGGGGGAGGCTGCAGCCTCATAGCCCCCTGGATTCGCCACTGGTAGTAAATACTTTTTAACTGTGCATACGCGAAACATTGCATAAAATTTCTTTCATAACGTCGAAGCCAGAATACTAACCCCCTCAACAAAATGATGAAGGGTTTTCCACAAGTCAATATTTTTTAAACTTGAATCTTCGAACAGGGGCCGTTCAAATATTACGTAAGCACCCAAGGGGGGGGGGAGGGTATAAGTGATGCTTACGTAAGACATTAAAATCATTTTATTTCCGAAAATCTCTTGTAACTTGCACAAATAATTTAATTTAAAATAATTAAATTTGAAAAAAAGTTAAATTTGGCAAAAGAAAATTAAACTTGATTTTTGTAAGCTTAAATTTGAAATTGTAAGCAAATTAAACTTACATTTTCTTTTTTCATTTTAAGCCTAGTTAGAGTCTTTTATTTGAATTAAGTCCTAAAATTTTTAAAATTAGATTATTACTGTTATACGTTTTGTAAAAAAAAAGAACGGTGGTGGTGGTGGGGTTGCAGTTTGCTTACGTAATTATAAGAGGGGGGTTTGCGATTTGCTTATTTTTGCTGACAAGGGGGGAGGGGGGGTGAAAAAATACCAAAAACATGCTTACGTAATATTTGAACAGCCCCACAGCAACATTGAATTTTATGTAAGTTGAATATACTGAGTGCCAATCTCTAGTTATAAATTAAATACATAATTAAAATTGCAATTAATTTATGGAAGTAATATCAGATGACTGACTTGATGAATTTTTTTTTAAAGAATTGACTTACAGACCTCAAAGATTTGTATTGAAAAATTTTGGATTGTAATTTCTGATTCAAAATATAAGAAGGGACAACTTCATAATACACACTTCTGGAAGAGTAGACATATTTGGCTTTAGTTCTTTAATGACAGTACAGGATTTCAATTATTCTTTTGCAATTATATAATTTTTATTAGTCTAAAAAATAATTTCCTGACAATGTTTTCCCCACACAATCAAACAAATGTAAAAAACATCCAATTACAATCTTAAACTATCATTTACACTACAAAAAAAAGAAAAGAAGCAACCAGTAGTTCTGCGTACGGTAGACCTGCTGTATTAGCGCCACGAGAAAAACCTTTGACACCAGACATGCCTGTGGCAGACGTTATGGAAACAGGATATTCCACTGCATTTTGGGGGTGAAGAAAAGGGCTTTATTTCATTTGGCGTAGATAGAACCAATGGAAGTCTGGTTTCGCTTTCTCGCCTTACGAAGTGTGCTTAGTTCTCCAAATGTTGCGGTTGATTTTAGACCTGTTTACCTCCTTTCTTCGACTCGTCTACTTGCAGCAACCCAGTCCAGGGTTTTTCTCCTGCTGGTAGGACAGTAGTGTCCCCCCCCCAAAAAAAACCAGAAGGAGTGGCCTCCCCTAAACTTTCTCGTATACTTTTCAAACATTTGTCATTTCCCTTCCCCCTGCGTTGATAAGAAGTTCGAACCAACTGTAACCCAGAATGCAATGACTATCAGAAGGTTTTTCATTATTGATTATAGTGATAGTAAAATACTTAGGTGAAGAATCATATTCAAAAAGATACGTATGTATTAAAACTTTGCAATATTTATTTTTTTATCAAACTCGAGCAATGCAAGTTCCGCGTGTGGAGAACAGCTTGCGCAGAGATTGCTTCCAATACGCAAGTAAAATGAGACGCCCAAAATGTTTACTTCCTTACAAAAGCTCGCTGCCAGAATTGGTTTTTGGCAAACTGCCAAGTTTTCGGAGTATCCCTTCTTTGCACAGGCATTTACGAATGCACATGGAGTTGAACAAGTATGCTATTATACAGACCGACAGACAGTCAGCCCATTGATGGATTTGGACCAAAATTTTATACGGACCTACATTCATGACAATAAAACTGTGTACCAAATTTTATCCATCTGGCTTTTCAAGTTTTTGAGTTATAGCGTTCGCATGACCTTGAACATACAGACAGACAGACTTCCCGTTGACGGATTTTGTCCAAAAGTTGATAGAAACCTACAAATTATGTTTAAAGACCACATACCAAATTTCATCCCCGTAGCTCTAATAGTTTTCGAGTTATCGTGTTCACAGACAGACACACACAGACATAATTCCCAAATTGTGTTTTTCAGACTGAGGGAGGTCTAAAACGTGGAGATTCGTCAAAATCTCGAGTTCGAATTTTTTGACGATTACAATGCTTTCTCTTTGTATACTTCGTATACGAGAAAGTAAAAAACCCCTAATATCTGCTCTTCATTGCACACCTAACAGGTTTAGCCAATGCAGTCAGTGTGGAGACTGGAGGGAGGAGACATCCTCCCTCACATTATTACTCTCGATAGCACACTTCTATAACATCATTTCTAAACTTTGCCCTTCATTTGCTGGTAAACTCTGGTTTGCTGGTTACATCAAAAATGTACTGGAACAAAGTTACAGAAAATTTTATGTTCCGGAATGGAGGTAGCTTACAAATTTTTACAGCATGAACTGTTTGGCTAGAATCATTGAAAAAAGCAAAACATTACATAGAACGGAACCAATACAGAACCATTTTGACAAAGAATCAAAAAATAAAAATCCTTACACATACAACATTTTTAATGACTTCAAGGAACATTCATGCCAAATTTAAAGAAAATCGAACATGTTTCGCTGTGGCTGAGTAACAAACAAATTTGCAAACAAAATGCTGAATGGTCAAGTTAAAACAAGACCTTACTTCGCTCAGTCAATTTCTTTTCAAAATTATATCATTCAACAATTTAATGCTAATTCAAAACATCTTTACTACAATGTGATTCTTACAATTGTTAAATCCATAAAATCACAATTTTGCACCATAAATAAAACATCAGTAGAGGCTTTAATATTATTGCACTGCAATCTTTTTTATATTTGTATGACATTTAAATGAGGAATAACTCACTTTAAGTCCATATTTCTTCTTCAGCCTTTTCATTTCTTGCCTTCTTTCTTTCTCTTTTTCTTTTTTTGTTTTTAAAACTGGAGCCACTTTAACTAGAAATATATATAAAAACATATATAATGAGATATTTAGGAATAATCGGCAAAATTTTACTGATTGTTTCAACACTCAGCCTACAAACAAACAAACATAATTCAAATGGAACTACTCCAAAACTACTAGTATAAATAAAATTACACCATAATTCATCACATCGACAACTGTTAGATGATAGCTAGATTATAGTTAGGGAAACGGTGGGTAAAAGTATGCAGGCGGCTAAGAATACTTTCTGCACAGTTGCAAGCAAAGGGCAATTATTTTTAATATAAAATATATTTATTTAACTTGATGCAAGTGAACAAAGAAGAGTGAGAAGAAATTTACATGAATTAGGAGCTGTAGATACAACTTAGGAGAATGAGACGAAAAATTTACTCCAATTCTAAAATATTTTATAAAAATGACTTCCACAGTAAAATTCAGTTTTAGTAGCTGCATAAATTTATATGAATTAGGAGTTGTAGATATAATTTAGGAGAATGAGATGAAAAATTTACTCAAATCCTAAAATATTTTATAAAAATGACTTCCACATTAAAATTCAATTTTAGAAGCTGCATGACTTGGCATATTTTTTAATAGCTTCTAAAATTTTCTTCTTTGTAACTTATGCTGTTTTCCCCAATGCAGTTAAGAATATCACATCACAATATATGTTTAAGTTTTGTTATTCTTACCTCATCCAAAACACTGTAATACTTAATGACTTTTATCTACGAACTGAAAGCATTATAAACCTTAATTTAGGCAAAAAGAAATCTAACTTTGTCATTCAGCTTACTGTAAGGGTTTTTCTTTTTTTTTTTTTTTTTTTTTTTTTACTTTTTTCAAAAATTGCTATCCCATGGTGGCTACAGAAACTGTGAAAAAAATTTCCCTGATTTACGGCTACTAATTATATTAGTTTCCTGGCTTTCTCCCTACTCAGAATCACTATATGTGTACAATGCACATTATTAAAAACACTTTTACCAGTTATTTAAAATGAAAAAATATTTTTTATGAAATTTAATTTTTAAAAAATGGAATGAACATCCTAAAAAAATTCTATTTCAACAGTATATTACATTTCTTATACGTAAAAAAATTCTGGAAATTTTTTAACAAAATACTTTACTTCTAAAACTGCATAAGAATAAGACATTAAAACTACTCTTTGCAACACAAGTTAAATTATGTTAACAGTAAAGGTTATTATGATCTTTGCTCCAAAATTTAAAACAGTCCAATAACTTATTAGTGCTCTTTGCATGGGTACCAGAATAACATGTTGCAGTATAAATATAAAAATAGTATAATTATATGTACCTAATTAATACATATTTTAGCAAAGATTTAAACAAGAGAAACTGCCAAAATATTACTTCAAATCTTTATTCTTTAACAAATCATAAGAAATTAATTGTTCTAATCAAAAACTTATACTTTTATAAATTAATATAAGTTTTTTTTAAATCGATTTATTATTGCAAATAATGCTAGACATAAGATACTAATTTATAGGTAATAACTCAAGTAACAAATCTATCCTATTAAAATTCAAAGGTAAACACACGTATGTATGTATGTCCGGCTATCTTCTCACGAACCACTGAACGGAGAAGCACACTGAAAGTACCAAAAGATGGGGAATAATCCAAGGAATCCATTTTGGCCATTTAAATTCCGAAATTACAATTAGTTAAAAAGATATTAATTAAAAACGTCAAAATGAATGAATTGACGTGCTGCCATCTATTGGCAGAATAGTGAATTCATTCACGGCGGATTCTTTTTTTTTTTCCCTACTATTATTTTTCGCATCCGGTGTTGCATTTTTTTTTTATTTATTTAACAGAAGTTAGTTTTTTTTTTGAATGAGCTTCTGTGTTTGGATTTATTAACAATTGAAAAAAAATCGTTTTCCTACATTTTTCTTTCTTTTTTTTTGTCATACGGTGTTTCGCAACATTTACGTTTGTTGGGGAAAAATATTTATTCATTTTTATCCGTTTTTTACATTATTATTCGTTTTATTTTTTCTTTTGCAAAACAAATATCATGCTAATCTGTTTTAATTTATAAGCATAAGAATTCTCGCGTTTTCATTCAAACCAAACTGCTTTAAGGTAGTAAAAAGGCTAGAACTGAAAGTTTTAATCCAACAAGAGAGGATTCCAAACAGATTTACGTTTGTTGGGGAAGCTTAATGACAATATTTGTAGGGAAAAAAACGGAGCCGGGCATATGAAAATATGGATCCCAAGGCCTCACGTGATCTTGCTTCTCTCTGCCCGGGAATATCCCATTATTCAAGATTGCCCATGCAACGCCGGGCCATACAGCTGGTAACTATTAATTTTCCCTGATTTTTAGATACTTTTACAAATTTTCCTGATTTTTCCAGACCGATAAAATTCCCTGACTTTTCCCATATTTCCCAGTTCTGTCGCCACCCTGTATCCTGTTTCATTTCAGTTAGCTTTGTTGCAGATTATCTGCCCTCATGAAAGTTTTCAGAGATCATTTCAGAAAATTTTAACATGGTATTTATGCATTGAAATTTTTTAACCATTTATTTCAAGGCATAAACTAAAATTCTGATACAGGGAAAAGCATGTTTAGAAATTAAATAAAAAAATAAACTTCACTTACCTTCTTTGGAAGACAGTTCAGCGATGACTTGACCTGGTTCACACTGATCACAAGTTTCATAACCTTCGTGAATATGAATTAAAAGTTTACATGAGCCAAATGCTAATTTATCTCCATGACTTAAAACCTGGGGGTTACTTTTCTGCTTAGGCTGGGAAAAATAAAAATAAATAAAAATATAAAAGCAATCTTACAGGATTTTCTGCATATTATTAAATTACAATTTTTATGAGATCAAAAGTCCATTAAAATAAAGGAAGAATATAAAATTGATATTTCAAAGGTTATATTTGATCTATTAATCATTGCATTCAGAAGATTTTCTTTTGTCTTGAGTAATATTTAAAGTATAAAAACAAAAAAAAGCTTAATATACAATAATTTACTCATGAAAGGTATGAAAAGGTACAGGATATGAATAAAGAATTAACAAAAAATTCACATGAAATCCTTTTCACAGTTTATTCACTTGGAAAATTTCTCCTTGATTTCAGAATGTTTTTAATAAATTATGAGTGAAAAATCTAAAATTGTGATCAAAATATGTTGCCCCCCCCCATCTCTTTTGTGTTGGAACATAGCATCATTAAACATTAAAAAACGCTCAAATACCTTAAGTTAATTGCATTGTTTTGGGGGGAGGGATGAGAAAATAAATAAGCAAAAAAATAAGCTTATGAGCTTCTGGATCACTGTTTTTTGCCTTATAATTTATCTTTCAAGAACAGTTTACACTCGCATAGTATTAATTGTCAACTTGTTGAAAAGAACATCAAGGAACTTAAAAGAGGAGTTCCAATGCTTTTATAAGTATCACTAATTATACTCACTAATACGATAAAATATATTTTAATACAAAAAGCAATATGTATAATATGAGCATTGCATTTTATAACGTATCTTATTAAGGTATCTCTACTGCAACAGTATTTATGACAAAACTAAGTATTGGTTCTATTAACTACAGATCATGTGCTTAATGTTAGATAACAATACTTATAAATATTGATTTGAATTTATGTCCAAATATGTTTATTTCAAATTACTTCCGTTTTTCAGTTATTATAAAATACTTTATACTTCCAATATAGACATGTGATGGCATGTGTTAAAACTTTCTTCACCTTAGCACTAATGGCAATCTTTACAAAGATATTAAAGGCCAAACTCCAATGCAGAAGTAATCGCTGGAATACACTGACTGACCAACATGATGATTAGTAATCTCTTGCTTAATTTGGCAGTAAAGAAAAGTCTTGAATTTTGTATTATTTAATTATCTCAAATCATAATAAAGAATCAGAAATTTTTATGAAGGTAATAAATAGCATCTTGGCTAATGACAACAAGAATAAAATGCCAGAGCAGACAGCCTTAGCTTGTTGGTTCATTGTGCATTGAAAACGATAAAGAACCTTGAATAATCAGCAATTTCGTTTTCATTTTCAAACAAATTTTTACGTTCTCGTTTTTCTCAAATGGCAACCTTCTTTCTCTCAACTGCTTTTGTTACAAATCATTGGATACATTAAAGACTTTGCATATGGACACAAGACCTCAAAATTACCTCAGAAAGTCTGATTTCATTTACAAAAGTTCCGTTTTGGCTTCCTAAATCTTCAATACTGTACTTCCAAGATTCATTATCAAATGTTATTTCTGCATGCACCTGAAATAGTTCAGAAAATCAAATATCTATTTAATTTTTTAAAAAGGAACCGTTTATTCTTAAGTGTTAAAATGGAGTCAAAGTAATTTCAAAATTATAGAAACACCTTACATAACAAAATATATTACTTCTAATATATGAGAAATAGAATATAAAGATCTCCTTCATTATTTCAGAGATCTATTGACCAAATTCTACATTGTTACCACAGCTTTTATAGATCACTAGCTTATATACCCGGCATTGATCGGGGTAGAAATATTTTCAAGTCTAAGTACTTATAACACTTTAAACTAAATTAACAGTTTTTAACTGTAACGTCTTTTGTTGATTTTCTTTTTCTCTTTCCTGTGTCTCTGACCCCTCAGCCAGCAGCTAAACTAACCTCTTCTTTTTATCTGTACTTTGAACCACTTCACATGAGTCTCACAACCCTTGGAATTCCATCTGCATTATTGCTATCAAGACAACAGAAATACTTCATATCATGCTTTTTATTCCTCCCTTCTCTTCTTTTTGGTGTTAGTGTGCCAGACCGGAAGCACCATTCCTTCTTTTTCTCCCTAGGCCCTCTCCCTTTGGTAGGAATGGGACTAGGTTAACCTTTAATGACTTTACTGAGGTTAAGTGGCACTCAAGTCATACTATGATTTTTTTCTCCCCCCCCCCCTTCATCATAAGAGGTGTTGTTTTTTGTTTTTTTAGAATGCCACTTTTCAGTAACATGGAATAAAAATATAATGATAATCATAAAATCCCTCTGTATTATTTGTTGAAAGAAATAAAAAAATGTTTGGTTGTAGGTGTGAAGAAAGAAGAGAAAAGAATATAAGCTGCTGGTCTTTAATCTCTAGAAAGGGGAGAAATTAAATGTCTATTAATTTTTCCAATTCAAAAAAAAAAAAATCACTCTGAAAGATTAGTTCAAGATCAAATTGTTTGACTGGATGCTGAAAGGCAACATTAATAATACAAAACAGTGGTTTTTAACACAGAAACTGGTGTTACTTTAAAGACACATGCAAATCAAATCACAGAAAGAACTTCCATAAACCTTTCCTGTAATTTTTTATTGGATAACTTTTTTTTAAGAATTTTATCATTAAAATTGCAATCCATATTGAAAAGAAACACATTCTACAAACATGAACCTAACCATCACCATGAAAGTCAGAAGGAAATAAGAGAAAGAATCCAATAATTTACTTGATATACTCTAAAAATGTTGGCGCAATGAAGTGCTTCAATATGAAAAAAAAGAGAGACTTTAGCAACTTAAAAGAAAATTACTTCAGCCTACATATTAAATTTAACTTTTGTTTAAAAAACTTGATATAGAATTAAACTATTAACCTCCAGCAGCAAACGCCTTCTTAGCTTTCACGTCAGTTCAAAAGCAGATAGCCTGTATTTATATGTATATATTTAAAAAAATCATGGATAAAGTATTCTTGATTCCAGAGATTTAATTAAATACAAAAAAAGATCGATTCATTTACTTTAAAGCAAATTCTTAACCTTGACAGCTAAAGTTAAAAATAATTGTGCTCAGAGGGTTAAATCCAATGCATTTAGATTAAAAAAGTAATTTTATACATTCTTATTCTTTATATATAAAAGAAGTTGCAATTCAATACCTTCACCAATATCATGGAACCATGAAGTATTAGAACCTCTCTTGACTCTCAATAAAGCACCTGTACAGGTAATAAGTATCAAAGACCCAATGTTTGTCAAGAATGTGCTACGATGGCACACATCACACGTGGGCTAAGGAGGTGAGTATATCTGCAAAGAAGCAAAAAAGAAAGCAAATGTTAATTCATAATTTTTTAACTTTATTCTAGTGCATCCAGTGACCAATCGGTCACCTCAGGAAGCCTGTGGGAAATTAGTAATTTGACTCATCTGTCAGTTAAAACGCTGAGAGACTTTACAAATATTTATCTTTGCAATATATCTCAGGAATGGAGGGTTGGGGGCAGGCAAACCATCATGACATATGTCTTAACGTCATAAGCTTACGGAAATAAAAATTATCAAAAATTGGTCCAGTAGTTGGGCTGGGGACTAGCCCACTGGTTCTTACCCAAGAGAATATACAGAGCAGTAGATTAGTAGATTTTTCTCAAAAATGGAGTGAGGGGGGGCGGTGAAATCACTGTTGATGACATAGCCTAGAACATCATAAGCTTTCTACTGAAATAAAAAAATGTCGTAAATCAGACCAGTGGTTTGGCTGGGGACTGATTTTCTGGTTTTGGCAATTATTTCTAAACTAAAAAAATCACCCATCATGGTATGATCGGTCAAATCTGTTTTCTTCGTCGAGAGATTCAATTGATGTATTTAAATAGATATATAGAGAAATGTTTAACATTGATTGAAAACAAGTATAATAAACATATGTTTTATTCATCAAGAAATATTTTTTATTATTTTCATATTTCTTTATTGAAAACCTCTTGGTAAACAACATTCGTGAGTGAAGTATTCATTTTTCATGCTGTTTAACAATTTCCATTATAATTCAATAACAGTCCCAAACTATATCAATACATGTATACCACTGACATAATTTACTACTCTTCTATTAAAAACGGAAATTAATTTGAAATATAGGATTAATATAATTTAAAATTTCTCGGAAACTATTGATCATAGCTTAGATAAACTTATATTGTTACAAAGCTATAAAGTCAAGCTTCCCCGTTAGACTTTGGCGATAAATTTTACAACTTGGAGTGACAAATCATGACAAAGGGAATTTTCTAGAAGGACCTCCAGACCTATTTCTACTGCTTTCATGAACTTTCTAGAGATTACGCCACCTCCTACATAATGATGTCACTCTGTTGAAAAGCAAAGGCAAGCTCTCAAGCCAAGAAAGAGTTGGATTTTGTTCAGCAAGCAAGCAAGCAGGAGCTAATAAGAAACCTTTTGAGCGTATTGAGATTTAATGACAATCTCTGCTGTGAATTCTTACTAGTGCTGTGTAATATTTGTGCTACGCTTCTTTCCTAGAATATTTGTAAAATAAAGAGCTTTATTTCGTCCTGCTTATTGGATTGCATTCACGCATTAAACCATACAAGACAATTTTTGTCACATTTGGTGTCAGGAGGGATCTTTTGATTTTTCCTTATCACTCAGGGACCGGACCTTGACCAGATCGATGATGGACAAGCAATTTGAAAAGCTGTTTGCCATGATGGCAGAAATGAAGGCTGACAGGAAGAGATGAAGGCTGGACAGGAAGAGATGCGCTGTAACAGGCCGATTGGAGCAGAAAATGGAAGCTAAGAGATATGATCCTGACAAGAGAGAATGAGAAAGGACAATGAAGAAATGAAAAGGATTGATTGATAAAGGTGAGGTCCAGAGAAAGCATTTGATAAGTAGAGGAAAAGTTCAAATGAAGGTCGAGAATGGAAGACTGAAGTTAAAGGGAAGATTGAGGAGGTGGAGCACAAAGTTCAAGGGAAGATCAACGAGATTGAGAGAGGCTCAGTGAATCCGGAGGATAGACCATTCAGTTTTCGGCAAGTCGAGAATTCTTGCATCCTAAATCGTCTATAAATCCTTGACATTTGACGGACAAACATCATGGACAGTCTTCAAGACCAGTTCAATGTCGTCAGCTCTATTAAAATGGATGGTTGTGACTTGTGAAAGCCAGTCAACTTGTGGAAATGCTCCGAGGATCAGCGGCGGGGAGGTTCTTCAAGAATTCCAGCTGATAAGTTGACACAGATCTAACGACCATCAGAGAAGGCTTTGGAATCCAGATTTGGAGACAGCCACCTGACGCAATTTTATAGAACTGGAACTAAAAACAAGAAGACAGAAACCGTGAGAAAGCCTTCAAGAATTATTGCCGAGGAACGACTCAAGGATTCGCCTGGCACGCCGAGTGCCCTGGCTGTTCGGGAAAGTTTAGTTAAAGCTCAGTACCGACGCTATCAAAGACGAAGACACGCAATATTCCACCAGATTGATTGATGCAAAAGATCTGGAACCGGCGTATAGTATAGCCATGAGGCAGCAAGCAGTGTTTCCAAGACATCCAGACAATGTTAGATCAATCGAGACGGAGGGATCAAGGAGTAGAGTAAGAGATGATAAATTTGGAAATTCTTTCTTTAACAGGCTGGAAGCACTATTAAACAGTGGTGTTGCTGGAAAGGCGAATACTCGACGAACTCGAACGACTTTGCTGGAAGTGCAACAAGAAGGCAATGCAGAGGAGTGCCAGGCGATTGCTTCAACCAGGAAAACTAACGCACGGCAGTCTTAAGGGTTTAAGGCCGCCTTCTGAATAGAGCCCCAAGAAGGACCGAGAGTCTCCCCAATGCAAGCGGAAAGAAAATGGACTCTACTTAGAAGGATCTATTTTGCGGTATCCAGTGTTTGATGTTGGTGGATACAGGTGCAACCTTAAGAACAGACTTGGCACAAGAATTGAAGGAACAGCCGCTTCTACACGGCTCCTACCATTTCTTTAAAGACCGCCAATGGTGAAAAACGGAAATACGAGGAAAACTGATGCATCCAGACAATGTGGCTCGAGAAAATTTCATCACAGAATCTACGTGATGACACCGCATCCCTGTACTGCCCGGATTTCCTTCAAAAAATTCAACTTCACAGTAGATCTGAGAAGAATGAGACGACAGGAGGGGAGGAAATTCCTCTGTTTTCAGCTGCACAGCCATCTCAAAGCCGCAAGGTTCGTATTGTCAAAAAAAAAGAACTATAATACCAGCAAAGATCAGAATGTCTTATCCAGGGAATTCTAGTTCCTGACAGTTCAGATATGCTGTAACAGACTATAAAATTCCCCAGAAGGGTGTTCTTGTGGCAGCCACACTGGCTGATTTGGAAAAGGGCCATCCTCAAGCAGAGTTCTGAATGAATAATCACACCCAAGATTCTGGACAAGGAGCTGTTATTAAGCACTCACTCAAGTAACTAGTGGTGGATATCGTCGCCGTCTCTCAAGAATTTTCAAAGCACAACACCTTCGCCAATTTTGAAAGTCTTGAAATGCTGAATGAAAAACAAAGGAAGAGTAAGGGAAGTTACTTAAAGAATTTCAGAACTTGTTTTCAACTCCAGACGCTGATGTTACCACTCTAACAGACACAACATAGAATGAATACAGGTGACCATCCACCAATCGCTAAATATCCAAGCATGGCTCTCTTTCAAGAAAAAGAAGAAGATCATCTAGTTAAAGACATTGGTTGATAATGGGATAATTGGAGGAATCACTGTACCCTTGGGCTTCACCCCATTGTGCTTGTTAAAAAAAGAAAGATGGATCAACACGATTCTGTAAAGGATTACAGGAAACTGAACGAAATTTCACGTAAGAAGGACAGTTATCCCCTACCACTAATAGATCTAATACCTTGATGCTTTTGAATGGAAGTCAGTAGTTTACTTACACTGACGCGCAGATACTGGCAAGTTGAGATCCTGAAGATAGAGAGAAGACAGCCTTCACCACCGGACAAGGACTTTGGCAATTTAAGGTAATGCCTTCGACTTTGTAACGCCTCAGCAACATTTGAGAGAGAAAGTAATACGTAACTGAAACGAAGCATAAA
>BGPR01042655.1:0-13189 GCA_013235015.1 Araneus ventricosus
GGGGGGGAGGGGGTATTGAATATCGCTTTTCAGCTCATAACTTATAAGCAATTCTAGCAGACAAAAAAACTTTTATACTAAAAGTTGTTCGTTATCATAAGGTGATAAATCGCTTAATTGAAAATTTTTTTCTATCTTTAGTCGTAACAGAGCTATGGGGAAATGATAAGTTGAGGAGGGGATTGAAAATGGCTTTTTATCTCATAACTTCTAAGAAATTGTGGCTATCAAAAACGTTTCAATACAAAAGTTGTTTGTTGTGATAAGGCAATAATTCGCCTAATTTGAATTTTCTTTCTATCTTGAATCGTAAGGGAATTATGGGAATATGAAATTTTCAGTCCCCCCACCATTTCCACCCCCTTTGAGCCGGTTAGCCCATCTTTGAACTCGGCCGAGATTTTCACCGTCCTTACAACATATCCGTCGCCAGTTAAAATCTAATAAAAATTACTCTAGTTATCGTGTTTACAAAATAACACGGGCCAAAGCGTTATGCACATACTTCTGTACTAATAATAATAAGGAAAAGAACATTTTGCCCTCTATTCTCATAAGTATTGGAGCTACAAGAATGAAAGAGGATGGAAGAAACTGCAAATGACGAGAGCTTTCCAACAAGGGGTAACATGCTTAGGTTAAAACGTACTTTAAGTTAGGGGGGAGAGGAGGGGAAGGGTGGGAAAATCACTTTTCAGCTGATAATTTCTAAGCAATTGTAGCTATCCAAAAAGTTTAAATTCAAAAATTGTTTGTTATGATAAGGCAATAATTCGTCTAATTTGAATTTTCTTTCTATTTTCATTTGTAAAGGAATTATGGGAAAATGAAAATTTCCACCCTCCCTTTGAGCTGGATAGCCCATCTACGAACTCGACCGAGATTTTCACTATCTTTACAACATATCCCAAGCTGGTTAAATTTACATCAAAATTACTCCAGTTATCGTGTTCACAAGATAACATGGGAAAAAGCGTTATATATATATATATATATATAAACTTTTTAACGAAGGGTGGTTTTGGGTTCTAGGGGTCATGATCGGTGAAGATCTGCAGAAATTTTCCGAAAGTCGTGTCATGAGAACCATTGCAATAGGTAGAGTTCCTATAAGGAATCTACATAAAAAACCTGTGGTGTTCAGCAAATTTTCTTGATTTTAAAGCTTAGACGAGTTCATCTGTGTGAAATAAGTTTATTTTCCACATAAATGGAACGTTTCATTAAGAAGTTAAATATAAGCAGCTTAAAATTATTAAATGTTCTATAAAGCTGTAATAATTCAGACTGTTTTAAAGAAGCTACAGTTACGACGATTGTAAAGAGTGAAAAAATGTTCATTGAAAACATTACGAATGTTATGTTGTGTGAAAAGAACTAACGCAAGCAGTATGAAATCTCATAAAACAAACGCCACATAAGTATTTAAGGCAGTTTGGAAGAAATACAGTATCAACGTCATACGACAACGACGAATGAGCCTATGCCTACCTAACTAAACCAGCGGGAGTGGTCTCCCCTAAGCTTTCTCGTATCGCTCTTAACGAAGGTGTCATTTCCCCACACCCTTGAGCGGATAAAAATTGCGAATTTTCTGTACGCACAGAACGCCACTAATTTCCTTCAGCGAGCACCGAAGGCGAACGCGCGGGGGTAGAATTTGGCAATGAGCCAAGGCAGAACGTACAGCAGCACAAATTAATACGAGGCATGTCCGGAAAGTAAGTACCGTTTTGGAAAAATTCGCATAAAAATGTTTTTTCAAAACAAAATTTGTTTCTACATGAAAGAGCATTTCGTAAACTATTTTTCTACGTAGGTACTACCATTGTTCAGACATTTGTTATAGCGAGAAACCAACTTGTCTATACCCTCATCAAAGAAAAATGCCGCCAGTGAAGACAGCCACTGCTGAACACCGTTTTCTGCGTCATCATCGCTGTCTAAGCGCCTACCTCTAAAATCACGCTTCAAGTTCAAGAACAAACCCAAGTTTCATCATCGGTCATAATTTTGTTTAGGAATTCATTGCCCTCTTCACTGCATCGGGTACGAAATTTCAAAGCACTGCCAAGTCCCTTCGTTTTGTGGACATCCATAAGCATTTTCGGAACCCAACGGGAACACAATTTGCGTTAATTTAAGCGATTTGTGACAATCTCATGCAAAACAGTTTTTGAAATTTGTGGAAACTCATCAAAAAGCATTCTTATTGTGAATCTTCTGTTTTCACGAATTTTCTCATTCACTTTTGCAACCAAACCATCACTGACAACAGAAGGTCGCCCACTCCGTGCTTCGTCATGAACATTGGTGCGTCCATCATTAAATTGTGGAACCCACTTTCTAACCATTTCATCAGTCATTACATTTTCACCATAAATCTCTACAAGTTGACGATGAATTTCAGCTGGTTTAACTTTCTTTGCGTTCAAAAACCGTATTACAGAACGCACTTCACAGTCGGCGGGATCGGAAATCGTCTTAAACATTTTGAACGCTCACTAACACACACACTAAATTCAATTGAGCGATTTTTGGACTCCAAAAGGGAGCGAATGAAAAAATTCTCTTTTTCGATATTTTAGTACGAAAAATCGCTCCTTAAAACACTTTTATCGCCGCAAACCAGTTCCCACTTCCTGTCCGTCAGAAAACAGATCACGGAATCGGAATTCTCCTTTCTAGGTCGATCCTTTACGGAGTGTTTTCTAATTACTGTTTCACTCACGAGGGGGTGTCTGAGAAATCATTGGTTAATATCATCACGTGACCTTTCCTTATCTCTGTTTCCCGACAAGATTAGCCGACATTTTGTTTTATTTTAGCTCGCGTCCTTCATACTCCATAACAGAGGAAGCATTTTGGAAAAGATTATTAAATCTTTTTTATTAACAACATCGATCCAGAAGGTGGATAGAAGCATGGGTGAGTAACCTTTTCAAATTCTAAAATTGCACTTTAAAGGATTTCATAGATCAGATATTTTTCATATGACACCGCTTCACGCCAAATCCTTTATCGACTGTGTGCAAAGATTATTAGTAGCTTAACTTCACAATACTCTTTGTGAATTCGCATTATTTTTATATTTTTCTATTGGAAATTAATAATGAGTCTGATTTTCTAATATGGCAATAACCCCACGTTACGCGATTTTTTTTTTTTTTTGCATCGATCGTGTTTAAAAATTGTATTAATTAAACAGATAGTAAAATAAATCAATACTGTTTATTAATTTTTCATTATTTTAATATTTTGGACATTGTTTAATAATTATAAAGTATCTGCAGTTTTTATAAATATTTTTTTGATTTATGTGTCTATTTTGCTTGGATAAAATGTGTACTCATCAGAATTAACTTCCATTAATAAATATTTGAACATCTTGGGGGAATTTTAATTTGCCTGTCCACAAAGTGCTTGTGTTTTGGGAGGCTATTTTAATGGAAGTTTAGTTAATAAATTATATCTATTGCATATAATATAATTAAAATTACATTTATGCACATTCTGCAAAAACTTTGTTAAATGACCTAATTCCATTCTGAACATATGATCCTTGACATATAACATATCCCTGACATATGTTATACTTGAATGCAAATTTGAAAATTCCCGAGACATTAAAGATAATAAGAGTAAAAATAATAAGACATCTTCATCCTGAATACATTGTTTTGACACTTTATTTTTAGAAAATTATTTATCATTAAAGATTATCCATTAGAAAGTTAAGGAAGAAATTTAAAAAAATGAAAATTAATTTCATCCCCTGTCATATTAATCACACTTATTTTTATTTTTAATTTAATGTATATGTAAATTTGGTTTCAGCTGTGAATGCATGTTGATGATCCCCGAAGGTCAGCAGAGCCATATCAGGTCCATGAGCTTATAATAAAACCACTACACTAAATCACAAACCAACACACTAATAAACCAGAACTCATTTAATAAAACACAATTAACAACTAAACTAAGTAAACAGAGAACAATAAAACTTTGAAGATAAAATCTTACGGACCATGCTACAATTCAAACCCATTAACAAATATCCATCCAACCGCACACAGGGAATGGAGAACCAGCCAAACGCACACTTCATCAACCCACACTCTAGATATGGCTTTTATTTATAAAAGCAACGCCCTCTGACGTGCCAAGCTAGAGGTGGCGCCCTCAGCTGGTTCATTTCTCAACATCCTCCCCACCTGTACATGGCAATGTACATATTCCTCTATAAAATACATTCAGAGTTAAAAATTCATAAATACTTTAAGATTATGATCAACATTAAATTCAAATTCCAAATAGAAATAAATTTCAAGAAAAAAGTTAATTTCATGCAATCAATTTTTCAAGTATAATACAAACAATAGACAATAACAACCTAAAATTTTAGAAACAATTATATTTCCAAAGGGTACAGCAACTGCACTGCTCTTTTTAGTTTACCCTTTGAAGTTTTCACAACGCATGCTCTCAGAAATCCGTCTCTACCCATGATTACTTCATGTATCCCTCCCATTTCCCAGAGCAACTTAGACTTGGATGTACCTTCAACCAAAACAATATCTCCTATTTTGAGATTGTTATAAGATGATGGATCAGTGAGATTATGCGCACTCTTTAACATTAACAGATACTGTTCTTTCCATTTTACCCAAAGTTGTTTCAAAAGTTTCGTCTGGAAAAGTTTACGCCTGCTCAAAGTTACACGATCAGATGCAGATACGAACAAATCTAAAAAATATTCCGGTACAAATCCAGTATTTCGGTGTCCGAGAAGCAAGAAATGAGAGGGAGTTAGAGCTCGCGGTTCATCTAACTCATCACTGTCGTAAGTAATAGGTCGATTATTAATAACACTTTCAATTTCTGTTAAGATAGTTGACAATTCCTCCAAAGTTAACAATGCTCTTCCAAGCGTTTTTCTCAGTGGTTCTTTAATACTTCGCATCAACCGTTCCCAGAAACCTCCCCACCATGGAGAACGCTCTGGAATAAACTTCCATGATATGCCCTCAGAAGTGATAAAACTCTTCAGCTCAGGTTGCCTTATTATACTCTTGAATCCCTTAAGGATTTCGAATGAACTTCGGAAGGTCTTAGCGTTATCAGAATAAAATACCTTTACGCAACCTCTTCGAGCCAAAACCCGACGTAATGACATAATAAAACTCTTAACGCTCATATTAGAAACCACTTCAAGGTGAACCGCTCGAGTCACAGCACATGTGAAAAGCACAATATACACCTTCTGTAAAGCACCTCCGGTCGTCTTCACAGTTATTGCTCTAGTAAAATATGTACCTAAAGTAGTGAACGGGGGACAAGCAACCACCCTGTCTTTAGGTAGTTGCCCCGTCTGTTGCCTTGCAGGCTTCGCACTGTATTTACGGCACACAAGACAGCTCTTTAAGACACTTTTCACTGATTGTCGGCCCTTTGGTATCCAGAATCTTTCTCTTAGTCTGGATAAAGTAGCAATCACACCTAAATGGAACCCTCGATTGTGTTCGTGTAAGATCAAGAGATCTGTGTATTTAGACCTGGGCAGAAGTATTGGGTGATTTTCTTCTTGTGTCAACTCGCTCTGCTCCAAACGTCCCTTTACACAAAGAAGACCTTCTTGCAAATAAGGAGCGAGACTCCATATTCTTGAAACAGCAGGAATCTGTTGTCCTCGGTTTAGACGAGTTATTTCAAAGTCAAAGTGCTCACGCTGAACTTGCTTCACCCAGAATTCTTCTGCTTCGCTGATCTCCGCCGCTACCAGCGGACCAGTTTGTGTGCTCTTGCCTCCAAGTTTCCCAAGAAACCGCAGGACATAAGCAGTGACTCTCAGCAATCTGGTAAGGCTACTAAACCTGGAAATGTTAATCAATGGGTCGTCCTTAACAATCGCAGTATAGACGACGATTCTTTTCTCTTGCATATACTCGTCTGGCACTCTGAATTTCTGTTGGGGCCAGTCGTACCGTGGTGATTTCAACCATCGAGGTCCACTCCACCACAGATCATCACTTTTTAGTTACACTGCCGAAACTCCTCTGGTCAGCCGATCAGCTGGGTTCTCCAAACCTGGGCAGTGGAACCACCTATCAGGAACCACGCAATCCTGAATTTCAACTACTCTATTCGACACAAACTGTTTCCATTCCGTAGCTGAACTCTTAATCCAATGCAAACAAATCTCAGAATCAGTCCACATAACAACCCTTTTCACCAAACTCTTAAAAACAACCGACAAATGTTTCCACAGTTTAGCGCCAACCAGTGCTCCCATCAACTCTAATCTAGGTAAACTCAATTTTTTCAACGGTGCTAATCTACTCTTCGCCATAACAAAACGCACACCAACCTCTCCCGATGTGGTTTCCCACCTAAAATACGCAACTGCTCCATATGCAACCTGCGACGAGTCACAAAATATATGCATCTCAATTCCACCAGCATCCCTATCCCAGTTAGAAAAATAACACCTATTTATTCGCACGTCCGACAAGCAACCAGTTTCACAACACCACTTCTCCCACTTAATTCTCAAATCATCTGGCAATTTGGAGTCCCAATCGACCCCTCTTTCCCAAATTTCCTGTACAAGTTTTTTAACGCGCACAACAAACGGACTAATGAATCCCAGCGGATCAAACACCCTAGCAACAGTACTCAATACAGATCGCTTTGTATTCCCCATCGATTCCAAGCTATTTAACAAAGGCGTAACATCAACCCCCACACAATCCTCATCCAGATTCCACACTAAACCCAAAACCTTCAACTTACAATCCTGCTCAAACCCAATCTCGTTAATCAAGTCATTTTGAATCCACAATGCCTGCAATTCCCTAGAATTCGTGCATAGCTTCCTCAAGTGAAAACCCGCATCTTTCAAGATAGAAACCGCCCCTGCAGACAAATTCAAAACCTCTTGAACCGTCTCAGCCCCGTAACACAAGTCATCCGCATATAACGCGTTGTCCAGCATGTCGACGCAATCTGGGTATCTTTCAAGATATTTTCTGACATGATATCCGATTGTGGCTCTCAACAAAAATGGTGAGCATCTACTTCCAAACAAAACGCGATTCATTTGCAACACCACATATTCTTTACCTTTATCATTCGTATTCCACAAAAACCTTAAATAACGACGATCATCCTCGGCTATTCCAATCATCAAAAAGGCTTTTTCTATATCTCCACAAAAAACTGCCTTAAATGCCTTAAATATTCTACATTTTAAAAGAACATCTAATAGACTTGGATTCAGATTAGGACCTTGTTTAAATAGTCATTTAATGATAAATCACCTCTTTTAGAACTCGAACAATTAAAGACCAATCGAACCTGTGTGGTACTTTTATCTTTTCTGACCACGCTCCGATACGGCATTAAGTACCCTGTTTCGCTTTCATTACATTCCTCAACTATATTATTCGCTTTTCGAAACTTAATTATTTCCTTGCACTGATTACGAACAAATATATTAGTATTTAACTCCCCCCGAAAACTATCAAATTGCCGTTTAGCCAAATGAAAATTGTCTCTCAAATCCACCGGTTCCCGCTTCCACAAGAGGCCAGTAACATAACGATCATTCTCAAAACGCAAATTTTCCTCAAACTTCTGAATTATTTTTTCGTCAGTTTCACTCCTTCCTGAAAGGGAATCGTTAATTCCTAAACTTTCTAACTGAAACCAATTATACAACAAATCCGATAACTTCTCATCCTCACAACGTTCAACTCTAGTACATATACTTAAAGTGAAATTTGAAACACTTTCTCCTCTAGAGCTTCCGTTGATCACCCAACCAAATATGGTTTCATATGACATCAAATTCTCTGAAAGTCTACAAGTTTTACCCGTTAAAATTTTGTCCATCAAGTCATTCCCAATCAAAAGACCTATTTCTGTATCCTCACTACCTTGATCGGACAAAACAAATCCTTTTTGTCTTAAAACTGAGGCAATACCTTTCGAAGGGATTCGAATTAAATCTACACCAACAATTTTGTCTATCCCCAGAATATTACATTCTAATTGCGAGCCACTATTGGGGTCTTTCAATAAAACTCTCTTTCTCTCCAACTCTCTCAAATGGGGCGCCCGCGACCCAAAAGTGTGAATTTTGAGTTTCTCAATAGAAACAGTAGGTAACCCGACTTCCTCTGCAATACTTTCCAAAAGAAAACTAGTTTCGGAACCACTGTCGATTAGAATTCTAATTCCGCGAATGATTTTATTTGAACCCACTACATTAGCTCTCGCTGTTTGGTAATAGATTATATTCCGATTTCCAGTGTCTATCATTGACTCTCGAAACAATGAATTAACACCAACGTCTCTCGAATCACTCGAAGATCCCGAAATATTACCGTTTTTGTTTGATTTCTGACCTTTATCACATAAGTACTCTCAGTGGGATTGTGATCCACAGGTTTTACATTTTGTATCCTTTACATTACAAAATTTTTTCTTATGACCTTTACGGAGACATCTCCTACACTTGTATTGATCATACAACGCCTTATATTTATCATGCATACTTAATTTACAGTCTTCATTTCGATGCGTTTCTTTAGGACAAAAATCGCAAAATTTTCCTATCGATACGTTTAATGCTGCCGCGGAAGAACCGCCTCTATTAAAGGATGCAGTTTGGGTTTTCTTAAAAAGGGGGTAATTGCTTTTGGCGAAAGGAATTAACTCTGTACGTTCCGAAAAAGATCTTTCGCGTGCCTCCATCTCTCCTTTCAAAAAATTTATCAAATCTGATACCACTGGCTCTTTTACCCCTTTTACAACCTGATCTCTATTAAACAGCAACATCAACTCAACGGGTATGCATCTATCTAAAATTGGATACAATAAGTTGCCATAAGAATCGATATCAATCCCCAATGACTCTAACGGCGCTATTCACCAAACAGCGTGTTAGCATCGGAATCGAGTAATCCGTGACCGAGCGTTGATTCTGGATTTCGTGAAATTCTTATTCCCGAACAAGAGTTACTCGATCTCTCGGTATCGGAGCCTACTTAGGACACGCCCCACTCTGTGACGTAGGGTACCAGTTATACCTGCCCCCATCATTTTCAAAGTAGATTTGCATTGGTCCAAATATGTCACATGATTATCAGCTGATTTTAGCGCCTTCTAATGTTTGTTTTGACTGTCATGCAATTTTTGAATATTTTTGTTGCCTGAATTTAGGATTCTCGAAATAAAATTTTTATAAAATTGTTATTCTTATCTCCATATGTTTTCAGCACATATGGATAAGATTCGATTTTCAGATGTTAGTATAATTGTATCGAAATGGAGATTTATAGTGACAATCCCATATAAATACTTGTATATTTCTGTGTCTTGATACATTATTAAGCAAGTAGGTTTTAAATTTTCATAGTATGCTGCAATAAAAAAAATATTGGTATTTAGATGTACTTTAGTGAATATTTGTATAGTAAATAGTTTCCAAATAAATCCAGCTTTTACTAAAGCCTATGTAACAATATTCCTTAAACAAATTGCAAAACTATTTCATTAACAAATATATAGATTGAAAATATTGGAAAGAAGAACCTGTAAACTGCTCATGTGTAAACAAAAATCAGACTAAACGTTTCTGAAAAATGGAAGAATTTTTATGAACATCAATACCTAATAAAACAAATAATCATTCAATCCATTTATTATTAATAAAATGCTATTGCGCTAGAGATATTTTTTGTAAGAACTTCCTTCTCTCTTTATTTTAAAAAAATTAACACAAGTATTTTATTACATTTACATATTTAAAACTTGTTACTTGTTGTAAACATTGAATTTAGCAAATTTTGATTTTCAACTGAATGAATTACTGACTAGTAACTGTTCAGAACATAAACATAATAGTCTTGACAAATCCAAATAAGTGTAATGAAATAAATTATTGATATTATTTGTAAGTATTTTAGAATTAATATTATCTTTACATGAAATGTATGCTTAATTGATGGATTTCAGATATTTTAAACTGTCCAAATAATCAGATAGCAATTGTTTTAAACATTTCTATCACAATTAAAATGCAGATTTGCTTTCCTCAATATCTTCATTATTTGAGAATAAAATGAGGTATTCATTTTTTGATAAGTTGGTATTAACATTCTGTTAGTACCTGCATAATATCTGCTGTGTTTCATAGCAAATAAAATGCTATGAAACATAGCATGCTTCAAGTTTATATTCATTAACAAGAGTAATTTAATGTTCTTTACTACTTATTTTATTATTACAACTCGTTACTTTATGAATTCAATAAACAAAATTTAAAAAGAAATTAACAAACATACAACAATTGTTAAAATATAGCAATTTTCTTGGTTTTACCAACAAATTGTTAGAATATTTTTTATTTTGTGTACTTTAATAAGCAGAGCATTAGAGGCCTACATTTAAAATATAAGGGGAAGGAAACTCAGAATGAAATGTTGCTACAAATAAAATGACTTTTATGTTAATAAGTTATTTTGACTTAACAAAAAAATTATATCAATAATTTAAAACTATTTCAAGGATTCTTTTCCTGCCAGTTTTCCAATAACAGTCTTTTTATTTTCGTTCAAGTAAAAACATTTAATTTCATATAGATTTGTATAAATAAAGAAAAAGAAGTCATCTTTTAAATTTTTTATACAAATATGTGAATTTATTTTCTGATTTTCAATTAAAGTTCATGGTTACTTAACATCACAGATAAGAATATTACATCGAAAGGGACAATGGTTTATTATGGTCTTATTGCATAGAATTATATAAAACTTTATATTATTATGGGCCCACTTTCATCTGAATATTTTATTCAAAATGCAAAAAATAATGTTTATAATTCAGTTATTTTGACAAATTTACCAAAACAAGTTGGCAAAAAAAAGCTTCTACCAGTCAAGTAAGTACATTAGCACAATTTACAATAATTTATAATTCTGAATAAGATTTATGAGTCCTATTGCCTATCAAAAGGATTTTCAATAACTGATTGATGATTCACATGTATGTAGCACTGGTGAATGAAATATATAAAATAAGCTGCATAGATCAAAAGAAATTTTAAATCTTTAAATGATGTAAAAGATAAATGTCAAAGCAAATTAATATGAATTGATTTCTCTGTATCATTCAACTATATACAGAGTTACATATAAATTTATAAAACTCTTTATTATGCATTCAAAAAATTTCTTTATAAAAATTTCCATCTTCACTTATTATAAACACAAATGTTAGGCAACTTTTTCCAGTGAAATAAATACTCGATAAATTCTATAAGGAAACAACAAAAGGTATAACTTTGCAGTATATTTAATAAATAAAGATAACTATATAAGCTTACAAACATACCACCAAACAAAGCTTTTGGTAAACACAAAGGCAGTTTTCTGGATGCAGAACAGAGTATTAAGTACTACCTAAGACAGCTATTATTCTGATATTTTTTGACACAACTCAGAAACACATCTCTACTCTGATAACTATTAACCAAGATATGTTTTTAAAATATTACATCCTGAAAAATCATGGTCATGGTGTTATTGCATAGAATAGCAATGAAACTTTATATTATTTTGAGACAACTTGTGTCTGAATATTTAAATCAAAATGCAAAAACAATATTTATAGTTCAGATATTTTTACAAGTTGACAAAAAAAACTTATACCAGCCAAATAAGTATATTAACACAATTAACAATATACTTTTATTTCATTTATAATTTTTAATAACATTTTAAGAGTCTTATTGCATATATAAAAATGTTTTTCTGCAACTGTTCAATGGTTCACATGAATGCAGTGTTGATGAATGACTTATAGGAAATATCAACATAAAATACAAAGACTGAAAGACATTTAAAATCTTTAATACTGTAAAGATTTGTCCTAGCAAAGTAAGCTGAACTAATATTTCTGTAAAACACAACTATATACAGAAGAATACATTAATTTATAAAAATGTTTATTATGCATTAAAATTTCTTTATGGAAACATAACTTCACATATTTAGAAACAAGAATGCTAAGCAATTTTTTTCCACAGAAATAACTGCTATAAATTTTAACTAAATTTTATAATGAACAATATTAGACAACTCTGCAGTATATTTAATAAATAATGGTAAATATATAAATTTAGAAACATGCAAAAAAACAAAGCTATATTACAAAGACAATTTTCCTGATTCGTAACCAAGTATATAAAATACTGCCGTATGCATATCAAAAGTATTAAAAACTTATTATCATACACATGGTATTTTGGCAAATTCATAAAAAGTTTCCATTACACAAAAGAAATAATTTATACAGTTTTCAAGATGTAAGAATTCTGAATATTTTAAATTTAGTTGACCAATAAGAGATTTGCATCTTTTGAAATAAAAATCATATAGCTCATAAAACAAAATAAACAATTCAGCAAATTTAATAAGTTAGAAAGAGGTAGTTCTTAATAATAGAAGAGTGTATATCAATGCATAGGCTGAAACTTTTTTATACTGCTGTAAATTTTTACAATGATTCAATAATATAATTTTGAATTAGATTTTAAGAGTCCTACAGCATATCAAAATATTTTTCTGCAAGTCTTTAATGGTTAACATACATCAAATAGCTTCTTAATACCCAGAATGTAAAAACGAAAATACAGTATTGAGGAATAAAGTGTACAAATTATCAGTATAAGCTGCATATATTTACAGAAATTTAAATTCTTTAATACTGTAAAAAAAATATTAAAAATCATGTTAAAGGACACTTAATTTCTCTGTAAAATGCAATTATATACCAAAGGATGCATTCAAACCATGTTCTTGAGGAAATTTCCAACTTCATACATTTATAAATAAAAATATGAAGCACATTTTTTCCCACTAAAAATAACTACTATATAATACATTACTCTATAGTATATTTAATAAATGAAAATCAGTAATATTAACTTGGAAAAACACCACAGAACAAAGCTTTATTAAATACAAAGACAATTTTCTGGATGTCTTCCAGAGTTAATGAATACTGTCTCCATGCAGATCAAAAGTGTTCTAAGCAAGAAGTGTTTTGAAGCATAAAAGTGTTATCAAAGAAGGAATGCACCTTGTATTTTCATAAAAAAAAATTCTTTTGAAAAATATAATAC
>BGPR01042656.1:0-13189 GCA_013235015.1 Araneus ventricosus
AGGTATGTTAGTGCACCTGAAGCCATGTGGCGTTTAAATGAATTTAATTTGTCGCATAAATCCCACACTGTAGTGCGCTTAGCTGTGCATTTACCACAGCAACAGCCGATTGTGTACCAAGACGGTCAAGAAGTCCAAGCAATTGAACGAGCTGCTTTAAGAAAAACAACACTAACATCATGGTTTGAACTAAACAAAAATGATCCTTCAGCTCACAACATTTCTTACTCAGATATTCCACAATATTATGTGTTTGATAAGATTACCACAAATTGGAAGAAGCGACAACGTGGTGGACAAAATGTTATTGGGAGACTGCCAGTAGTTAGTATACTGGATTCTGAGAGGTACTATTTGAGGATGCTACTACTGCGCAAGTCTGGGGCCATTAGTTTTGATGATATTTTGACCGTAAATGGGTTAAGATGCATTACATTTCAACAAGCATGTCAGGAGTATGGACTTCTTCGAGGTGACCAGCAGTGGCATGATGCTTTGAATGAAGCTGCACAATTTCAATCTCCGAGACAGTTGCGCATGCTGTTCGCAATGATTTGTGGCTTTGGAGAAGTGGAGGATGTTCCAGATTTATGGGTGCAGCATCAAGTTTCACTTTGTGAGGACTTTGTGCATCGTTATTCTGAGCAGACTGGACCTCACTATGCACTTGCAGATATTGAGGAACTGCTTACATCCTACAATTTAAGTCTCCAAAAACTGCATCTACCAACTGTAGATTTGCCTGCAAGTGTTTTGGAGAGAGCGAACTTTGATGTTGTGAAAGAGCAGGCTAAAGCTAATAGTTATACTATGCAGTTAAATAGTGAACAGCGGAATGTTGTGGAAATCTTATTAAGTGCAGTGTACAACAACGCTGCAGATACACCCAAGTGTTATTTTTTAGATGGTCCTGCTGGGACGGGAAAAACTTTTGTTTATTCAACTTTGCTTCACACAATACGTGGTAGAGGTGATGATGTTATTCCTGTTGCATCTACAGGTATTGCTGCAACTCTATTAATAGGGGGGAGAACAGCCCATTCTGTTTTTAAAATTCCAATTGATTTAAATGCAACATCTACTTGCAATTTGAAGCCTAATACAAAAGAAGCTGAAAACAAAATTAATTGTGTGGGATGAAGCACCCATGACACATGTTCATGCTTTCTTAGCTGTTGATAGACTTTTACAAGATCTCACAAAATGTAAAGAACCGTTTGGGAGCAAAGTCATTCTACTGGGTGGAGATTTTCGCCAAGTTCTTCCAGTAATTTTAAGAGGTTCAAGAACATTAACTGTTGCCAGCTCCTTAAAAAAACACGCTCTTTGGTTGAAATTTCATAAGTTATATCTGACAAAAAATATGCGTGCCCTTGAATCTGAAAGGGATTTTGGTGCTTGGTTGTTGGACATTGGAGAGAAAAAAAGTGGCTCAACGATTCAGTTGCCTTTGCAATGCTACCCTTCAATACAAGACCCTATACATCAATTCTACAGTGATATAGATTTTTCCAGTGTGACCCCACAGGAGCTTAAAGATCGAGCTATCCTTACTGTTAATAATGAGCGATCCATGGAAATCAACAATAAAGTGTTGGAATTTATGCCGGGAAATGAAACTGTTTATAAAGCAGTTGATATGATCATGAGTGAAGATCCTCAAGATCAATTGACATTTCCTGAGGAATTTTTAAATTCTTTGACACCAACTGGTTTGCCTCCATATGAGTTAAAGTTGAAAATAGGTTGCATTGTAATGCTGTTGAGAAATTTAGCTCCCTCTAAAGGATTATGCAATGGTACACGCCTAATTATCACAAAATTGCAGCAAAACATTATTCAGGCAAAATCCATTGATGGTACAGAGACGTTTCTCATTCCCCGAATCCCTTTGATTCCATCTCAGACTAACATGCCTTTCAAATTTAAACGTATGCAATTTCCCATTCGTTTAGCCTTTTCCATGACAATTAATAAGTCGCAAGGCCAAACTTTTGAAAAGATATGTTTGGTGCTCAATGAGCCGGTTTTTAGTCATGGACAACTCTATGTTGGCTTATCAAGAGCACGATCTTTTGAATCTGTTTCTGTGGTAGCTCCAAAATGTGAAATATTTAACTGTGTTTATGAGGAAGTTTTCTGTGATTGATTGTCAAGTGTATTTTTTTGCACTGCATTTTTAATTTGTTTCAGTGTTGTATATTATTTTATATCTGAGTGGATTGAACATACCTGCTTTGATACAATTTTTTTTGTAGAGCACAGTCTTCAATGTTGTATATTATTTTATATATGAATGTATTGAATATGTATATACCTGCTTTCGTACAATTTATGTTTTCGTAGAGCACGATCTTTTGAATCTGTTTCTGTGGTAGCTCCAAAATGTGAAATATTTAACTGTGTTTATGAGGAAGTTTTCTGTGATTGATTGTCAAGTGTATTTTTTTGCATTACATTTTTAATTTGTTTCAATGTTGTATATTATTTTATATCTGAGTGGATTGAATATACCTGCTTTGATACAATTTTTTTTGTAGAGCACAGTCTTCAATGTTGTATATTATTTTTTATATAGGAATTTATTGAATATGTATATACCTGCTTTCGTACAGCACAATCTTTTGAATCTGTTTCTGTGATAGCTCCAAAATGTGAAATATTTAATTGTGTTTATGGGGAGGTTCCTGATGCTTTCACTATATAAAAAACGGCCCTTTTCAGGGCCAAAAAATTTTATTCCTTCTTTATTAAGGTGAAAGCATTAAAAGGAAATCAGCTTTACTTTGTAAGTTCTATTTGAAGAAAAATATCTTTTTTGAGGCTAAAAAAATTTTATTCTGTGCTGATTTAAGTTAAAGCATCAGAAGCAAAATAAAGCCGATTCATATATATATATGAAGATTTTAAAATAACTTCTAGGACACACAGTGTCTTCATTATAGCGAGCGAAGCGAGCAGGGTTTGCATAGCAAACCTGGGAGGATTGCAACGCAATCCTTCTGGGGGTTGGCGAGCTTTAGCGAGCAGGGGGCAGAGCCCCCTGGTAATTCATTATTATAAATATTATGGAATCTCAAAATCAATTCTTAAATTCACTACCAGGTGGCGCTACGCTTATGGAATCAAAATTTAATGAATCAAATGAGGAAATTAAGTTCCAAAAATGTTTAAGTAGTGTATTGTAATCCAGAGCACACGACTGTATAAAATTTAAAAATTCTAGCACATCAGGAATTCAGGAAAAATCAATTACAGAATTCAGTCTTCACAAATATGAAACAATTCAAGTTAAATGAAATTTTGTTTTTCAGAAAAAAAAATGAACAAAACACATAATAATTGTTTAGCTGCTGGATAAGATGATTAATTAGAATTTGTTGTTAGGCTTGCTATACAGACAGATATTAAAGGGGAAAAAATTGAATAAAATTTTTTAAAAAATCCATATTTTTTAAATTCGTGACAAATGTTATTTGCGAAAGGCAATGTTTCTTAATTTTACTAAAGATAGGATTTTTTTCAGCATTTTCTACCCAGAAATGTCTGTCGATATGAATGGATTTTACAAAGAGAAACCGTTAAGTGTGAATGTAATTAAAAAGAAAATAATCTTGCATAATTACACAAACAAACGGGACTATTTAAGAAATTAAAGCTATGAAGGTAATAAAGATGCAAACCATGGTTAGCAAGTGATCATAAGGTTAACACATTGTGTGCGGGATACGAATTAGATAAAGCCTCAGACAAAAAGACAAACCATAACTGTGCTCCTCTAAACAATGTATATACCATAAAAGAAAAAGTGAATGTATTCTTCGGACATCTATGTACATATCCAACTTATCTAAACTAGTAAGTGAGTCAAATACTTGAATTAAAATTTGATGTTGGATAATTCGAGAAAAACGTATTTTTACGTTTCCCGCTTCCAAAGTATTAATCAGATGCTGGACAAACCATCGGGAAGCGAGTGAAAAATCTTACAAAATTCAGTCTTTACGAACATGAGAAAAAATTAAAATTAAAACTTGTAAAATTTTTTTAATTTCAGTTGATAATATCCGATTAGCTAATGAATATCATATTAATGAAGAAAAATGGATAAGAGTTAGTTGCGTGATTTTGTGTTGAGAATTGAAAATTCTTTCAGAAATCAGTTCTGATCTGGCTCAGACTTCACAATCTGCAGAAATATCACGGTTACAGAAATATTACGAATCTGTAGAGGAGTGAGTCGACTAACAAAAGTATACTTTCTCAGATTTTGAAGAATTTTATTCAATGAAAAGTATGTTTTGTTAGAAACCAGTTACGCAATTTTTCCTAAAATTAAATTTCTAAAGCGCAACCCAGTTTCCTAAAGTTATCATTTATAAATCTTAATGAATGTCAGAACCATGATAAGAAATGCAGGAACTTTCTTTTAATTGCATCGCAAATATTTCTCATAAAAAGAACAGAGGGATTTTCGAGAAAATTATGTTAACCTTGTAAATGAAGAACAAACAATTATTTCCAGTCAAGAAAATTGCAGCTCTCGCCAAGAACTTTCGAGAAGTAAATAAACATGGTAAATGCGGTTGCGGTTGCTTTTTTAAAAATCGAAGGACTTGCGGAACAAAGAGACGAGAAATGGAATAATTAAATGCAAGCAAGTTCCTATGCCATGGTGAACGAATTCATCGTCTGGAATTTAAAAAAAACACTGGCGTTTTGTAATTTTGCAATTAAAAACCAACTAATAAATTAGAATTCAATGCCGGCTTAAAAATAATTTTTATAGTCAATTTTTATTGGGACCGCAAAAAATTGAGTTCTACGGCGATATCAACCGTCTCTGACTCTACTTCATTAAGTATCGGTGCAAATATTTTAAAAAGTCAAATATGGGGAATGTGTAGCGAGATACTTTTTAGTCCTTTGTTATATTCCTTTGAGAAGAAGAAATGTAAGGATAAAATAACTGAGGAAAAGAAAAACTAATGGAATTCTTCAACTGATAGTATATGGAAGTTAATGTCCATCTATAGTTTTAAAATTTTCTACATTTGTATGTTTCCGTTGGCAATGCAATATCTTAAAATGTTCTGAACTTAACTATCAATAATCGATTGATTTTAAATAAAAGTTCATTCCATATGAAAGTTGGCATTTGATAATGAATTTGAGAAGAAAGTGTTAAGATTCCATAATAATAACAATAATGAATAATGAAATACATCAAAAACTGAAGCACAAAATAACTATTAATAAATTTTTAGAAAGAGCGATATTATTAGTTTAATAGAAAGAAAAATGTTAAGGTCAAAACGAAAAATGGCAAAAGCGTTAATCGTTGAATATAATACCATGTAGGAAAATAAGCTCCAATGAATATAATAAGGAAAATTTCTAAATCTATATATTTAAAATAATTTCGTAAAAGAAACCTTCACAGAGTCCGCCATCCTGAACCACTCGACCGATTTTGACAAATTTTTTTCATTTGAAAGGTTACGACGTCTAGATATGTCATCAAAAGTAGCCTGCCCCTCATTTTCAAACAAAATCGAAAAAACTCTTTCCCATTGTGCATTCTCTATGGGGAAAAACCTTTGGACAGTTCGCCAGCAACAACCACCCGACGGATTTCGACAATTTTTTAAATTTAAAGGTTATGACGTCTCGATATATCATCGTGGTTCGCTTACCCGCCCCCCCCCCATTTTTGAACGAAATACAAGAAACGCTTCTCCACTATACATTCTCTATATGTTTTTTTTCGATTTCATTCGGAAATGGGGGTGGGTGGGTACAGGCGACCTTTGATAATATATTGAGACGTCACAAACTTTCATATGAAATAAAAATTGTCGAAATCTGTCGGGCGGTTCTTGCTGGCGAACTGTCCAAAGGTTTTTCCCCAGAGTCCGCAAGCCTCAACCACCCGACCGATTTTGACAATTTTTTTTTTTCATATGAAAGTTTATGATGTCTAGATATGCCATCATGGGTCGCCTGCTCCCACCCCTCCTCCCATTTTTGAACGAAATAGAAAAAAACATTTCTCAACCATACATTGTTTTTTCAATTTCGTTCGAAAATGGGTGGTGGTGGGGGACAGGCGACCCTTGATGACATACACTATATGGCCAAAAGTACCCGGACACTTTCAGATGTTCACATTTTTTAGAATTTCTACGGAAAGATTTAAGAGACTGCCTTTAAACTTCGAACATGTAAAGAATGGACTGTAATTCACATTTTACATTGAAGATTCCTTACTGAGGGCAATTAGGGGACCATCTACAAACTGACGTAGACAAAAAACTTTTTGGCCCACCCCGCTTCACAGAATACTGATGCGATGAAACTTTCAGAAATGGTTATGTTAATGTGCATAATATTTACTGGAATTTTCGTAAACTCATCACAAATATTTGGGAAGATATAAAGGTTTTCTTAAAAAATTCGAAATTTTCCCGCCTGTTTTTTGCTTATAACATACAGAGTTTTTTGTTATATTATACGAAACTTACAGAAAAAATAACTATGTCAGAGAAGCATTTTGCAAATATTTGGAATTTTTTTTTTTATTACAAGACATAAAAGCATTTTTAGTAAATCTTTTACTGCGCATGTGCGAAACATGCCTAATGTTTCTTTCACAACTTTGAATCCAGATATATAGGGCAATTGGTATAAAAAATTCAGTTCAACATTATTAGTATTCAGAAATATATCGGCATTACAAAGAGTAGAATTTTAGCTCCTGTCGAAGAGAAGCTAAAAGATGAGTGGTTGTACACATATTGATATTTTTTAAACTTATATCTTTGAATAGTTATATTGAATTGTATAGTGGTTAGAAATTTGCGAAATACCCATGGACACAATATTTGTAAGGAATAAAAAATACATATTTGTATAATTATTAAAATATTTTAAGAAAGTAATTAGATAAAAAAAATCGTTTGGACATAAAAGAAATATATTTAAAAATATCGTTTGGCCGTAAAATTGTAACAATATGCAACTTGTTAATAATCATGTAAATAATATAATTAAAGTAACGAAATTTTTATTTATAGTGTCCAATTAGCTGGAATTTAAGTTATGCATGTAATTGATAAGTGTTCATGTGTATTCAGCAAATTCTAACCACTATACAATTCAATATAACTAACCTTTCCGTAGAAATTCTAAAAAATGTGAAAATCTGAAAGTGTCCGGATACTTTTGGCCATTTAGTGCATCTAGAAGTCATAAGCTCTCATATAAAATAAAAAATGTCGAAATCAGTCTCTGGTTGGGGCTGGGGAATCTGAGAGTTTTACCATATTATTTTAAATATATAGATCCCAACAGTTCCATCAGAAGGGCGTGTCAAAAATATTGTAAAATACCCATTGCAGGTGATGAAAACTGTTTAGTTAGGGCGATTTCATTCTGTATTTATGGATCTGAAGACTTTTATGCCGAAATTCATGAAAAGTTTTTACAAAACATTACAACTAGAAGAGATTTATTGAAAGATTTTACAATTTTAAATTAATCTGTTGTCTACAAAGAATATGAAATCTACTAAGGTTTTACGGTCTGTTCTACTGATCTTCGTTCTGAACTGAAAAAGTAGTGGCCGAGAGCCTCGAAGCAGCGAGGTGGCAGGGGTAGTGCTGAGCAAAGTGGGTGCTGGCCGCGAACCCAGGCCGGAGAGCGGCGAGAGTGGCTAGTATTCCTTAAAAATTAAAATATCAAGAATGTGCTTTAAGATTCTAATTTATTTAAAGAACTTCTGTCTGCACCTCGCGTTTTAACATTTTTTGCTTTGATCTACAGATTTCTGATAAAAATTTTCTACTTTTAGTATCTTAATAAAAGCCTATTTTCTAAAAACTTTAAATCTTATTTTTTCATCGGACATTTTGAAGGACATATTGTAATAGGCTGGTTGAAAAAATGCTATAGTCTCTTATTTTATGCAAATAACTGTCTCTTAAACCATGCAAATCAGACAACAGAAGATAACGTCTGGCATGAAAAAAAAAAGGAACACGCGATTTTTTAACACATTGAAAAGGAAACGCATAGTGATAAGGTATTCGATTTATGTTCAAGTAATCTGCGAGGATGAATCCAAAAAAAGTTTACAAAGGTAATAAAAATTATTTATTAACATTAAACAGAAAATGCAAAAGGGAATTCAGATGCATACTTGCCGATCACTTTTCCACATAATCACCAAATCTATTTAGGCATTTATCTGAACGCTGGATCAACTTGTTTAACCCGGCTTGGCAGAAATCACGTCCTGTCTATAGAGCCAGTTCTCGACAACTGTTTTCACATCACTCTCTGAAGAGAACCTTGTTCCAGACAAGTGTTCCTTCAATTTCGGAAAAGGGAAATAATCATTGGGCCATCGTGAAGTTATCCGACGTAAACGCCCTGGCATGTTGAGTGATGGTGTCATCCTCCTGCATGACAATACCCATACTGTTCGCAAAACTGAAGAATTGCTGCGAGATTCAAGTCGGAAGTCTGGAGCCACCCCTTACAGCCCAGATTCGGTACCCAATCTGGGTTCCAAGCACTTATCTGGAAAAGGTTCTCTTTAGAGAGTAATATGAAAACAGTTGTCGAGAACTGGCTCAATGGACAGGACGTGATTTCTGTCAAGCCGGGTTAAACAAGTTGGTCCTGCGTACAGATAAATGTCTAAATAGATTTGGTGATTATGTGGAAAAGTGATCGGCAAGTATGCCTCTGAATTCTCTTTTGTATTTTCTGTTTAATATTAATAATTTTTTATTACCTTTGAAAACTTTTTTGGATCCATCCTCGTACGTCAAGTGCGACATACCTATTTAATTTTGGAATCTACCGGGGCACGCTTTGCAGGTGAGAAAAAAGACAATATAAGTTAAAATGAAATTTGTGCTGTGACATTAGGTGCATTGATTCCACCGAATGTTTCGAAAACCATGATCCTTGAATATGATATTCATTTACATGCTTGCAAAGATATTCTAACATAAAATTATTCTAATAATTATTCAGTGTAAATTATTATTTCAATACTATACTTTTCCAACGGAAATAATTCAACCAAGATTCTCATTTAGGAAAATCACTGAATGAGAAAAGGGAGAAAAGGTTTAGTTATATTTTTAAGTTTCTATTTGTTTTGTTTCAACATTTTTTTCTGTTTCTCATTACAGAAGATGAATCCATTTGTGAATTCAGCGTGTGCAAGTGTGACAAAGAAGTAGTGGAATGCATCGCACAACACAACCACACATACAGCGAGCACTACAGATTCATTCGAAAGTTCAGATGACCGACGGAACTCCATGATCATAATAATTATCATTCAGTGTAATTTATTTTATGTTTGTCAAACATAGATGTACTTATTTTACTATAAGCATCTCCTTTCTATAAGAAAATAAGAAGTCGAGTTATGTTGTCAAACAGGATTTTGATAAATTCGACTTTTAATGTGATATTTAAATATCTGTACAATATTTTCACTATTGAAATTTTGTTCTACTAATCCTAATTAAAAAGCCATCTAAAAAAGAATGACCATCTTTGAAAACCTACTTATGAATGAATTTGCATCTGGAGGCATATTGGGAGGTTAACTCTAAAGACTGCGCACATTTTTATTTGAAAAAAATAGGTTTATTTTCGAAATTCAAACATTTATATTCTAGTTTGCTGAACTTTGTGTTCAGCAATAATAACAGATGTTTATCGCCCTTTTTAAAGTTGCCTATATTTTTAAATCAACCAAAACGGCGGAGTTGTCCTATGACGAAATGTATTTAGCGTTTAGTTTGAATTTATGCTTATGATTGATTGTGAACAGTTTTAGTTTATTTTTTTCACGATTTAAGGTTTTAGAAACTTTAACATTCTTTCTAAGTTATAAATTTTTATATGCAAGTCTTTTGGTATTCATTTTTTATGTACTCTCAAATGAAATTTCTAAATGTTTCGAAATAAAACTTCATTGTCAGATTTAAGTTATGAAGTTTTTTTTCTTCTTTGAACCTCAGATGATTTTGCATTACTGTCGCAGGAATATATGCGACTGAACTGCAGTTTATCTGTAAGGTACCTTTATCTTGTTGAAGACCCTTACATGCAACATTATTGTAAAATTGAACAGCAGTAGCAAAATAAGTAAAATGTATTCAAAGTGAAAAGCAAGCACTAAAATTATGTGCGCTTTTTCAACAAAAGATTAAAAGTGTGTTCAATGATTTTAAATCTACTTTTTTGCCCTGCTCATTATTTAGAATGTTTTCCTCATTCCCCTATTCTTTTAGGCAGATATTTGGAAAATGCTAAATAAATTTATTTATTGCTTGATAATTTGTTTTGGACATTTATTTCGTCATTTTCTCAAAAACTCAGAAATAACTGTGTATGAAACTGTCATACAGAAAAAAAAGGAAATTCAAACTTTTAATATGTGCCTAAGAATTATCTTTATATATATATATATATATATGTCATGCTATTTTGGGAATGTTACAGAAAATGTAACTATAATTCACTGTTTTATTAAAATGATTTAAATAAAATTTCCATTGAAAAAAATACTAAAATGTAGTCACATTAAGATTAGGTTATAACCATACAGTCCACTGGTTCTATTTTATTCATCCAACAGCATAATTCAAAAGTATTTAACATGTTAATTTTGTCATGCAAATTTTTGTATTTGATGGATCTTTCACTTGTTCAGCCAAAAATGAAAAGAATGGCAGGCGAGCCAAGACAGGGTTGAAAATTGCGTTTCTAATAAATATTTGTCGCAGGTGCGATTATAAAATGACTAAACTGAAGCAAAACTGCAAGACCATTCACGTGGCTTTCGCAAAAGCGCGATCAGACAACAGAAACTTTTTGCATTCCGTTTTGCACTTGTGAGGCGTTCAGAGTCAAAGTGGACCAACCGGCAATTTTCGCCGAACTGGCCATGGCATCATACTGACCAGAGTGGGTCAAGAGCAGTGGCAGCTCGTCAGCTCAGAAACAAGCAGTGCTGAAGAAGTTGTGTTGACCTAAGTTGTATGAAATTTTATGCTGATTATTTTGATATATATATTCACGATGTACTAAAAATTGATAATTTTTGAGTTATAAACAAAAAACTGGGAAAATGTTTTTTCATGTTTTTTTGGCTATATCTAAAATTCGAAAAAATTAATTTTTGGCGGCAAACCTCAGATTCGTAATCAGCATCCAAAAAACACAAAGAAGCAAAAAATTACAACTCCTCTAGAATTTTATTTAAAAAAAACTACTTAACGACTGGACTACTGAGAGAAAGCGAAAAAAGTTCAAATGAGGAAGTTGCGCCAAGCGTGAGCTGCTTCGGAGTGCAGCTCACTGGGTTCGAATTTCAATGGGAGAAAGGTTTGCTTTTTCTTGAAAGCTCCGCGTTGCTCAATGCGGGAAATTTCGATTCTAGGAGGGGCAAAATTCTCTGCAGCTCTGATCTGTTTCTCTCTTAATTTTTGATTTATTTCCCGTCTTCCTTTTACGTTTTTTATTACTTTTTGCCATTTTCGATTATCATTGAACTCTTAAAGTGGAAAAGAAAGTCAATTAGAATGAAAACGAAAATAAAAGCTTTTAAAATAATTTCAGGGGGGAACTGCAGCTCTGACGAGCCGCCACTGATCAAGAGAGTTGCCTTAAACACATAGTTAGATATCATCACTTATCAGTGGCGTAGCGAGGGTAAGTTGCGCCCGTGCGTAAGAGGACTTTACTGTACCCATTCGTCATCAGTGACTTAACACATATAAATGGCGTCCAGGGCCTGGTGATGTTTTTCGGCCAAGCATCATATGTAGCTCAAAAAGGGACAAAAGCATACTAATATTTTGTCTCCATTGTGCCCCCAAGACTGACGCCCAGGGTATCTATACCGCCTTGCCCTCGGGTGGCTACTCCACCGGCACTTACTAAATTAATCAGTTATTTCAGAAACCCCATAAGTCACCGAATAATGTACTAATTAGTTGGTGGAAAATCAAAGAGAATTCTTTTTCCCGCTAACTGTACCTCTCGCTGTTAAAAATTTTGTTTCAAATCAAACCTCCTTTGGATGACGAATTAATCTTGACTCCTGCAGGTGCTCCGTATCCACTAATTAATTAGTTATTAATTGTTAAAGTGCCTTGACATGAGGTTTTTTCAACTCGCGTATTAAAAATATGTCTATGAAGGTGAAATTACAGTAAAATAACTATTTAGAATCAAAACAGAAGTTTCTTTATTTTTTAAGAACAAAATCATATCGGGGATCAATAATTAAGAAAAATTTATGTTATTAATTGTCTTGATCTCGATTTTCATGATCTGGAACAATGTATGTTTCAGTTTGCCAATTACTGATAATGTTCTAAAAAATACTTTAAATTCATCTGTAATTGAATTTAACAGTTCCTGGATGTCATCTATTTTTGTCGTTGTTGCTTCTTTGAAATTCGCTTTGGTTGGCCGTCGTACTAGGGAGCTCAATAGATTTCCTCTTATTAATTTTGAGTCGGACCAAACAATACTCACTAAACTAACTGAGGAGTTTTCTCAGACTGTGCGTCTACCTCTAAAGAATCGATTCGTGTAGACAGATCAATTTCCGAATAATAGTGACTTTTAGGGTTACTGAAATAAATGATTCAAATGGTCCACTTTTAAACACTTTTATTTAACTTTAATTGTTTCTTGTTTGTAAAGATGGAATTTTGCAATCAAATTTTCACTCGCGTCCTGATGTGCCCGAGTTTCTAAATTTTGTACACTTGTTTGCTCTCGATGGTAATACAATAGTTTAATATTTTCATAACTTAATTATCAGTTAATCATTATTCAAATTAAGTTTGTATTCTGCACCACTGGCAGCACTTGATAGTGAATTTGAGAAAAAAAATTATTAGGATTTTAAAAAAAGTAGGAAATAATTAGAATAAAAGAACTCTGCTTCTCCTTATACTAACGTTCTAATATTGCACTTGCATCTCTATTTTTAATTAAATTTTATTTATAAAATATGTCTAACTCAGATACGAAAAAATCGTGGGGTTGTCCATTCTTATTCTTAACGCCTCGTATATCGAGCACTATTATCCTTTTTTTTTTGCAATTGTTTTAGCTCTATTGTTGTTTGTAATGAACCGCT
>BGPR01042657.1:0-13189 GCA_013235015.1 Araneus ventricosus
GTGTTCCTCATCACTTCGCAATAAAGTCTGACGTCCAGGTTTCTTCGAATGGAAGCACAGGACTTTATTCTCAACGGTTCTTTGAAGGATATTACACCTCAGATGCTTTTCAGCGGATCATTTCCTGACTGACTATAGCAGAGATCTCAAATTGCAACGTAATATCATCATAATTTTGATACATGCGGCCTCCAACTAGGTCCTAATGCGTCTTGGCAACTGAAATGCTTATGAAGCAAAACTGGAAAACACACAATTTGAAAAAAGTATGCAAGAATTTGAGCAAAAGACGAAATTCTAGATTGGCAAAGTTGTTCCATTTTCGCCCAGATTCCTGGTGCAACATTGCCAAGTTATATTATTAAACCGAAATGTAACATAAAATTCTCATCTAAAAGTGATTCTTAAATGAAATTATATGCTGTATTAAGCAAAACAAGAAATTTTTACTTACGTTTGAAGGAATGGGCTGTTCGGATTTCTTAAGTTGATACCTAAAGCACTTGTTTAACGAGTGGAAAACATAAACGCTGAGTAAAACTTGCAAACAACTGATAAGTGTTAAAACGTGCAAAAAGGCAATTGTCGAATGTCTTCTCTGTACGATGAAACCATTTATTCCTTTATTGCTCGGCTCAGGAACCTGGTAGGGCACAAACATTATTTTTTGTTCCGGTTTACGGTAAATTAATTTTTTATATGTTTGTGCATAGCATAAAAGTCAATTTCTCACTGTCCCAGAATCACACGTCAAAAATTCTGCGATGGAAACTTCTTGGGAAAATTATTGCATTAGTTGCATGATACTAACTGTAAAAACTACTTTTCTCGAACAATCTTAAAAAAAATTCTCAGAAACTTAAAAGAAATTGTAGCAAAAATTTAGGGAGTGAAAAGAAGCCGTCTAAAATTTAATGATATTTTTTCGTTGAAGTGAAAGTATTTTATTTCGAAAAGAGCTTTTCATTTTTTGTTTTTTCTCTCTTTCAATAAATTATATTGCACAGACGAATGAAAAAAAACATTGCTTTTTTAATAGCTTCTCGCTTAGATATTCCAACACGCCTCATTTTGAAGGTTTCCTTCAACAAAGGGCGGAAGATAAAATGGAGTAAAAATAGCCCCAATGGTCAATTACTATGAATATTTAAAAATTGTCGAGATTGTTCCATATGGACGCTGGGAAAGCGTTTGGTTAGTTGCAGGATTTCGTGCATATATCTTTGGACGGCATGCTTTTCTCTATGCTTGACTTTCTTCATGAAACACTTCGTAATAAATAAACCTTCAGATTTGTTTTCCCTGGTAAATTTACCGAGTATGAAATGATGATTAACGAAACTCAGAAGCTTTGAAATTTTAATTTTTCTTACAACGAGAATTTCTTCTCAATATCGTCTTTTTATCACTAAGATTTCATCATTATTATATAAAAAAAACATGTTTTTTTGTTTTATTTTGATCGATTCCATTGCTTGAAATAAGCATGCCCAAATAATAGCCAGGCATTTGGCGAATTCTGCAAAAGAAATCTTTCATTTCTATCATTCTCGAAGTTTCTTTTCAAAGAAGCCAAAATTTTCTTCACGAGAATCGAAATCAGATGGAGCATCGAACTTGCCAAAAGATCCATTATTATTGGCAAACAGAACGATTGTTTTTGCTAAATAATAAGATAATATTTCAGTCAAGCAAGTAGTCAAGGAGATGTATCGTAATTTTTTTCGAGTGTTTTTGAAATGTAAAATGGAGAAACCGAATTATCAATGTATTGATGACAGGGAGCAACAGGTTTACGTGTTATGAGAATTAATATTTCCAAAAGTGAAAACAAATAACAAGGTAAGAGAAAATTTTATTTCTGTTCGGTGTTCTTTCTGAGATTAAGTTTTGAATACAAGTCTAATATTTTTATCAATAGAAAAATGTCATAAGAAAACAGGAAATAAAAAGAAAGTGAACAAAAAGCTTAATTCCATGTTAATGTCCTATTCTAAGGCAACATGAATGTGCTATTTTGGAACGGCGTTAATAATTTTGAACCACGATCAGATGATGATTACAACACCTGAGCGGGTAATATCTTCTCCAAACTCTTAGACAATACCAATAGGAGGACGTTTGATCCTTGATTTACCGCGTGCCAAGAGGATGTTTGGTCGATTAGGGCTCCGTACCTGGAACTCGCTATTCCTGATGTGGAGATCTTACAACAAGGTCACCAGTAACAAGAAAAAACCGTTATTTGATTGCTTTTATCTTTGAACATAAATAGAACATAATAATTTCACACTTTACTCCAATAAAGTCACGCCAAAATGGCTGGAAAGAAGATTTCATTGGTTACTTGACACTAAGAACAAAATCTACTTTTCTCGAAAGTTCTTAAAAATATTCACAGAAACTTAAAGCAATTGTAAAAAGTATAGCACTTGTGAAGATTCCAGAACAGCTTCTAAAATCGGCCCCGCCAAAGTAGCCACCTGGACGATCGGAAAACTCCACAAAGGAGAATTCGCACAAAGAGCTTTTTTCACTCCATATCTAATGACACTTGGCACACAAAACCTTTTCTGAAACTCCCAATTAAGAAGGAGTGATGGTTGTCCCTTCTCAGTTGAACTGAGACGATACTATACGTAGACCAGACCGCTAATAGCCAAGACTGTCACTGGACATAAAACAATCGCCTGGTGAAAGAAAGACCTCGTTGGTGGACATCAACGAATTTTCAGCCAACCTTCACGAATTGGGCAGAAAACTTCACGTGTTGGGCGGACCTCGTTCCTGGGAAAACGAGGATTTAAGCTGCGGCAAGAAAGAAGAGAGGGAGTTGATTTTCGATCGGCGATCATTTATTGATCGGATTCTGATCATAGCATCGTGTTTCGAGTGCTGGATCTTCGGATCGGTTTTAGAAATAACTGGGTCCCATGCGGCCAATTGTGTAGCTGAGAGAAGCAGAGTTAAGAAGTTGTACGCCTTTGTTTAACTGTTTTAGGAGAGCATAGCTCTCGTATCTGAACTGTTCGAGTTATTCGAGATGAGCGGATGCTCATGAGGACGTATTGAACAATAGATTTTAAGTAGAGCCGTTGCTCTGAGTGACTGTTATTTCTACCTGCAGGGGCTGTCTCAAATACAATCCTGTAAATTTACTCACGTCTATAATATTCTGTCCATAAATTATTGCTTATTTTGTAATCTATAATAACCAAGATACTTCGAGTAACTTTAAAATAAAATTATTAGATTTGATACTAGTCTAGCTGTTGATTCACGCTACCCATGGTCTCACGACGTCACACACTAGAAAGAAAACATAGGAAAATCGAACTTTTTTTTTTCGTTGAATAGAAAGCATTTTACGCCGAAAAGGGTATAACATTTTTTTTCTGTTTCCTTCAGTAAATCCTATTACATACGCATGAAAAAATGTCGTAATTTCCATTCCGTCTTCTTCCAGCTTAGATATTCCAATGTCTATTCTTCTTCCGCTTCTTTTTAACACTGACGAGAATTACAAAGTGAAGCAAAATAACCGCGCTTAGATATTCCAGTGTCTATTCTTCTTCCGTTTCTTTTTACATTGGCGATAATTATAAAATGGAGCAAAAGTAACCACGAAGGGCAGTAAACGTGAATATTTAAACACTGCCAAGAATTCAGTGGCGGCTCGTCCATTATGGCTGCAGAGCTGCAGCAACCCCTGAAATTATTTTTTAAACTTGTATTTTTCGTTTTGAATCTTATTTGCTTACTTTTCCACTCTCCGAGTTCTATGCCTTACGAAAATGCAAAAAAGTAATAAAAAATTGAAAAAAGGCATAAAATGAATCCAAACGAAGAGAGACGCAGGTCTGAGCGACAAAATAATCTGCCCTCCGAAATCCGTTCACCGAGAGAAAATCCGGAGTTAGAAAGCAACTCTTTCTTCCTTTAATTTAGACGGGCTATGGGCTGAAAGTCAACACAGCTCTAGCTGGCACGTAGCCAACTGAACGAAAAAAAATGCTCTATTTAGTATATTTTCTTTTTTCCCTCACTTTCACACAAGTTGCTATCTCACTGGCTGTTTAGGAATTTCGCTTTCTGTTCGTGTTGCGACGCCAGATTCAAGCAAATAATACTATTCTAAAACTTTCAAATTTTTAGAGTATTTCAGTAAAAAATGTATTTAATATGTTTTAACTTAAAAATAAAGTTTCTGTACATGAGTAATTTGATATTCATTTTTGAAAGAGTGTTATCGAGTGAACTGGGCAAGGAGGGAAGTGTATACGTGGAGCTCCAATTACACTGGACAACAAAAAATTTTTTTTTCATGTTGCTTGAGAAAGAAACGGTTATACCTATGTATTTTTGTGCCCTGATTTCGAATTTGTTAACCGCTTTTTTCAATCACCCATAATTTTTGAGCAACGTAGTAACTCTTATTATATACATTAGGAAAACATATTCAGCTTGTAATATTTACACAAGCATATTAAAATGTTACAAACCTTCACTTTTTTGTGTACTTGGCCTGTCGACTGTGATGGGCATTGAGGAATGTCCATTTTCAATGTCCAAAAATAGTCGGCTAACATTTTGGGATGCCATTTCCCTTGGTAACGAGATCCCATATTCGAGATATCCGGATGGAACCGTTCACCATGGTCGTCGCTTACTGATCCAAGGTTTTCAGGGTAGAATTCTAAGTGAGAGTGCAAGAAATGGATTTTCAACGACATGTTGCATCCCATGGTTTTGAAGGCCTTTAAGCCAGTTATTGACGATTTGCCTTAGTTTTCCGCTTTGTGATTTCCGAAGAAGTTTTCTTCTAACTCCTTAAACGATGTCCATGCTGCGGCTTCCTTCTTAGTCAGTTTACTCTCAAACACCGGATCCTTAATTAGTTGTCTAAATTGAGGCCCAACAAATATGCCTTCCTTATTTTTTGTTTCACTCACTTTTGGAAACTTCAGACGTAAGTACTGAAATCCATTTTCTCCACAGTCCATCGCTTTAACAAACTTCTTCATCAAACCTAATTTGATATGCAATGGAGGCAAGAGAATTTTTTCTGAGGCAAATAGTGGTTCGTTCTCTTCATTCTTCACGCCCGGTATGAGGAACTGTCGCTTGGGCCACACCTTCTTGATGTAGTGCTTTTTTACTGTCCCTACTGTCCCACTGGCACAGAAAGCAAAAACACTTGGTATAGCCTGCTTGCAATCCAACTAAGACGGCAATCACTTTCAAGTTGGCGCGTATATGCCAAGAATGCTTGCTGTACTCAATACTGGACAACATATGCTTCAAGGTTTCGTATTTTTCTTTCATACGAACGGCATTCTACAGGAATCGAAGGGTGTTTGTTACCATTGCGTAACAGAACTGCTTTTAAGCTGACCTTTGAAGAGTCTATAAACAAACGCCATTCTTGAGGGTTATGTTGTAGTTCTAGAGCCTTAAACAATGAGTCAACATCATTACAAAATATCACATCACCATCTTAGCAAAAGCTTCCACGTGCTGCCAAACAGAAACATCTGTCCTTACAAAGCGACTCATGCATTGAATCGTATTTGCGTTGCAGGATTCTCGATCCAAAAACACCTGTTATAATTTTTGACATACAGCCTTTTCCTTATGGAAATTATAATTGTAAGAGCATTTCAAACCCAAACATTATCTTCTTGGCCGGCACTTAATTTTTTCAGAAAGTATTTTTGACACAAGATACGACATATTTCAATGACATTTTCTATGTACTTGTAAGCAATTACGATTAGTGTTGCTGAAAAACAATGTGTTATAGAGGTTTTCTGAGATTATATTCGGGTTCAGTGACCATAAAAACACCATTATCAGTTAAAATCTCAAAGGCAACAAAAAAATATCCTGGCTACAACATTGATTCAAATACAAGAAAGGAGTGGACAGAGGTTTTAGTGAGATTTCATGTTGCATAAAATTGGAGGGTGATAGACAAATTCTGATTGGTTTTTCGAATTCAGAGCGTGAAATTACATAAGAATTAGCTAAAATCATACGGGCAACAAAATGGTTGTTGTCCAGTGTTATTATTATTTTTTTTCGTCAAAGTAATCGTCACATCAACATTCACTTTAATTTTGTTAGTAAAACTAATAGAAAATTTCATATGCTGGTTATTCACTTTGTTTATAAAGCAGGAAATTTCACATCTGGATTTGGAATTAGAAAATTTGGCCTACTTAGAGATAAAGTAGCTTATAAAATTGTATTCTCTTGATAAACATTTTTTTGAAGCCCTCCTTGTTTCTGAGCTCACGAGCCGCCACTGAAAGAATTGTTCTATGTGGACGCTGGAAAGGTGTTTTCTTATCGAGAATAATGCAAGTTTGCGTGTTATCTTTCCCTTGCATGCTTGTTTTACTCAGTTTTTGGCTTTCGTCGTGGACCATTTTGTAAAGATTCTCTTCCTTTTTTCCCTTTGAGGTAAACTTGTCGAGCAAGGACTGTGATTTACGGATGTCAGAAGTTTGTAATTTTAATATTTTGGACAAAAATTAAATAACTTTTCCGTTTAAAATTTATATGGACATGAAATCTATTATGCCATCTTGGCATGCTTGATGCTTGCTTGAAGTAAGCGAACACAAGTCGAAAAAAATACTTTTAAATTTTGCAAAACAAAATATTTTGTTTCGAATTTCTTTCTTGAAGTGACTTTTTAATTAGTCCAAAAGTTTCTTTATGAGTTCAGTCGGAATGTCTTTTTCATTCGCTTTTATATAACATGACTTCTTTTATGTTTGAACAGATGTGGTTTTGTAATCTATTTTTCACTACTTTCTTGAAGCAAAAGAGCTCTGAAATTTTGTACAGTTGTGTGTTTCCGATGACTATAAAATATTTTTAGAATTTAATTATCAGTTAATCATTTAATTTGAGTTAGTAGATATAATCTAGATAGAAAGAAAATCTAGTTTCAAAACAAAGCACGTCTCTACTTGTCAAACGTTATCGAAAAATATTATAAAATTATATCATCACGATTGGAATAAATTATGAGATGCATCGTGGCGTCCAAACTATATCACGCGCATGATATACCACTGACATAATTGACTACTTTCTATTGAAAAACGGAAATTAATTTGAAATATATGATTAATATAATTTAAAATTTCTCGGGAACTATTCAACATAGCGAGATAAATTTTATATCAATCGATAAAAATTTTTTTTCACTATTATAGAACTAGTAAATTTGAAATTAGAACGACAATTACTCTTTTGAATTTAAAATTACTGAAATTTAGGTTCTCTAACAATGAAATAATGCTGTTTAACGTCTCGCAGTGCTATGGCTCGAGTTACCGAGAGATCTGAGCTATTATATTAGTATTAAGTACCTATTGCAAGTTTTACATTATGTTGTTTTATAAATTAAAAAAAATATGCTGCTTTCTAATTTAAAAAAAAAAATGTCCGGTCTTATAGTTAACTAGTACTTAGATTGTGTCAGAAAGGTTTTGACATTTTTTTACTATTTTGCATAAAATTTCTTTTAAATGTTAATTTTTCAATTGAGAGTGAGTGAAAGGATGAATGAAATAGTGAATGAAGATGAACGAACGAGACTTATAAGTGGATGTTATGTACTAATAGAAATTTTCCTTTTCAGCTTTTAATATTTTACTCTTCAGGGAAGTTAATTACTCAGGTTTATATCACGTTTTTATGTCAGGGTCAGCGGTAGTACTAATTATGTTCAGAAATTGTGAACCCAGAGTTCGTGCGCTCCGTTAAAAACCATCATAGCTGGTGTATGTGTGTGTGTGTGTATTTTTTCAATTTTTCATAAGCGATATTCTGAAATCAACTCTCTTAAAAGTCATCCGGAATCAAATGGTTTACTGTAAGGTGTGCCCAAATGAAAAGGAGACCTTAGCTGTATCAGCATTGTATCAAATCCCAATGAGTTAATGTGGTAGCCGATAGATGGCGTGGTGGTATTCCCAGTTGCACCTGCGTAGTTAACGGCTTCGCATCAATATCCTCATTTCTGGAGAGTTGTTTCCGCAGTTTGTTGCATGATGGATTCCTCCAGATCAGCACAAACATCAGTTATCCAATTTCTACACGCAGAAGGGGAGTATGCTTCACAAATTTATCGCAGATGGAATAGGTGTACGGAGAGCAGTGTCTCGCACGGTGCACAATATTCCGGTGGGGTCAGTGTTATGACGCGGGACGCGTAAACATCAAGGAGTTGCCACGCCCTGGGCAGGCGCGCGTTGTGACGAACAGTGCCACGATTTCGGCTGTGGATGAGCTCATACTGCAGAATCGTGAGATCACCACACGTGAAATTGCTGTTGAACTGTCGTTAAGCAAAGGAACTGTGCATCACATAATCCACAAAAAGCTAGGTTATGGCAAAGTTTGTGCACAGTGGGTGCCCAAGCATCTGTCGGAGAATCAGAAGACGGCGAGATGGGAACTGGATCCGTAAGCAATCCAGGAGTTTTTACACTGAAGCTATCCCCTCCTTTCCTACGCGCTGGGATCAGTGTATCAATGCCAATGGCGATTATTCATAGTTGTACTGTTCCACATGAACTGTAATTAGAATATTGTTATTAAAATTTTTTACATGTAACTGTAGTCTCCTTTACATTTGGGCACACCTTATATTTCATCTCATCACAATTTGTTACTTAAAACTGCTTATGAAGAGAATAAATTAAAATCAACACTAAAATCTCTGGTTTTGAAAGTTGGGGAGAGAAGTGGTGCCCCAAGAATTAAATTGCCTAAGGACCCCCAGAGGGCTTAATCCGGCCCTGCTCCTGAAAGATAGAAAATGAATGCACATTTGGAGTATACCACATGATCATGAGTTTCCTGTACCGCTGGAGGATTCAAGCACTCTTTGAAACAATTAATTTGTGTTTTTAAGCTTGATTAGAAAAATCCACGAGTTTTTGGTTTTATTTATGGGACGCGAAGAAACACTGGATGATAATTTCTTCAAATAAATATCTATTTAAAAGAAAAAAACTTCTCATGAGGAATTATCACAAAACTATTTTTACCTGCAGTATAAAGTAAGCGGTAATTTATAATTTTATTCGTGGTTTAAAATTAGCAACCCGTAAGTGAAAAGCGATCCAAAAGCTGCAAACAGAACACTCTTCTTGAAATCAATCATACCGCAGGCAGACAAGGAAATTACATTTTTCTTTTCAATTCTATTAAGAATGCAAATTTGTTTGCTTTTATTCATAATATTCAGTTGATATTTATCAATCAGAAGGCTGGCTGTCTCTTTGAGTTTTAGCATATTCTCTTTAATCTTCGAGCTGTTGATTATCAGCTAAAACATGAAACACCAACTTTTTATGGAATTTTATCTTAGATGGAAAGTTAAAACAAAGTACAAATTAAATAAACTTCCCAACAAAAAAAGAATAGTGGAGTTGGTAATAATTCTTTCAAATGTCGTGCATTTTCTCCGATGAAATTGTAATCGTTTTGTATTTCGATGCTTTTCACAGATAACTGATGGTAAGTTCTCGAAATTGTTACTGAACTGCCTAATGTATGAGCAACAAAGATGGATTAAAATGCAGGCAGAAGGAACGGTAATACATGAAAAATCAAAACAAACTGCGAAGCTTACTGAAATCTTCTATCTTTACTAATAATAAAGAAGAATGTGTCTGTGTCTGTTGGCGCTCCGCAGTGCAGACCTAGAGCTACCAAATTTGGCACAAACATACTTTGGCGAATGGGAATATGCACTTCGGAGCCGTTTATCAAAAATTTTAATTAACATCGCAATTAATTAAAAGTTAGTGAAATTTTGACGTTTTCTTTAATAACTTTCGAAAATATTATAGCACAAATTTGATTTTTACATCATTTAAAAATTCAGGAAATTATCTGTTCAATGATATCAATTATGCTGCCTTGAATTTCTCTCTCTAATTTTAACAACATTATTTATAACAATAATTTTCATTTTTGCAACGCAATTCAAACCGCTTTCATTGTTTAAACAAATATTTTATAATTGCTGTAAGTTGAGCCTAATACATTTTACTTTCATATTTTATTTCTTCAAAATTTTTGTGGAATCTGCAAACCAAGCCCTATGACACTATAACCATCTCCATGACTTACTCTATTAAGAAATATATATTCAGTAACATGAATGACTATGGTTGTTATGTTTTCATTATTTTTTCAGCATGTTTTAATCCAGCTAACATGCCGTTGGACATAAAATTTAATGTTAAAATTAAATGCATATTTTGCAAGAGGAATAAGAAAGAGAAGATGGGGCCGAGAGCGTGCAATCAGATGTTAAATGACACGCGAACAGTTACTTGACTCTATTGGGGAGATTTATGTAGACAATGAACAGAGCAGGTGCAAGACTACTAAGAGAATAAGGGTTAAATGTCTATCACAACTTGAAATTTAAAATTGCTTTATTAAGGAACCCCGAATATCAATTTATGCATAAGAGATACAGTTCAAATTATATTCCCAGCGAACAAGATGGTCGCCGAAAGCGGCTAGTATATAATATTATTAGCTGAATTCATGATACACTGTAGCTGTTTAACAAGCAGTGTTACTGATACAACATTTATATACAGATGTGTGCACAATCAGGAAGTATTTATGCGCAGCAGCTACATAAATAATCACAAACCATTTTTATTCGCCGGAATAGAACACAGCAAAAGGACAGGACATAAAAAGAACTTAAAAATGAATGCATCATACTCTCAAACCAGTTATTACAATAGACAAATTTTTCTACGCATAAGTGCAAGATATGAAAAAACATACAAAACAATACAGAAACGTCAAATAAGAATAACTTAATTTGTGGTAATAAAAGCAATGCCCTAAAACCAAATTCGTTGCCTTGGTGGACATAGTGGATATGAATATAATATATATATATATATATATATATATATATATATATATATATATATATATATATATTTAAACCATTAAAGCTCAAATAACATTTTCATCATATACACCTATTAAACCATCTTTTAAAATTAAATATAATAAACTATATAACCTAATATTATTAACACAATCAAATACAGAAAGCTAATAATATTAAAAACTATTACTATGAAAAAGGCAATCCAGATATGGAATTCCAACAATCAAATGCCAATCTACCTGAGGAATCGATTATGTTACATTATTTCGAAATTTATAGACGCCAACCTTCTGTGAGGGACAATTGTTGGAAAATATATAATAAAAAATATATAATATGGAAAATATATAACACCGAAATATCATAAAAATCCAATTAAATTTAGAAGCATAACGAATGGGAGTTATAGTTATTTAAAGAAGACAGGCAAAATTTTACAAAAATATCTGCAAGAGAGTTTAAAACAATTATAAATACAAAATAATACGGTTATTATTATTAATAGTTATGCAATTATAAAAGGTATTAAAGATATAAATAATATTCAGAGCATACTTTTGATTTTCAAGATTTATTTAATAGTATAGTATATCTAATAATACGTACATCTTAATAATGAAGAACATAATAATACTTTCTTAACTCGTAAGCGACCTTAAGTCATAATTAACAGCATAACGGGGGCTTTTCCCGATCTTAGAATTCCAAAGAAAGCTAACATGCCGTTGGACATAAAATTTAATATTAAAATTAAATGCATATTTTGCTAGAGGAATGAGAAAGACAACTTGGCCCCGACAGCGTGCAATTAGATGTTAAATGACACGCGGACAGTTACTTGACTCTATTGGGGAGATTTATGTAGACAATGAACGAAGCAGGTGCAAGACTACTAAGAGAACGAGGGTTAAATGTCTATCACAACTTGAAATTTAAAATTGCTATATTAAGGAAACCCGAATATCAAATTATGCATAAGAGATACAATTCAAATTATATTCCCAGCGAACAAGATGGTCGACGAAAGCGGCTAGTATATAATATTATTAGCTGAATTCGTGATACTCTGTAGCTGTTTAACAAGCAGTGCATACTTTTCATTTTCATGATTTATTTAATAGTATAGTATATCTAATAATACGTACATCTTAATGATGAATAACATAATAATACTTTCTTAACTCGTAAGCGACCTTAACTCATAATTAACAGCATAACGGGGCTTTTCCAGATTTTTGAATTCCAAACAAAAACTCAACTGGTTTGCCAGATATAGAGTTGAAATAAAAGGCAAAGCAGTAAAATAAAAACAAACAGGAATGGTGTGCTGTGATGTCACGTACACCTACAAGGTATGCAGGGATTCCAAATTACACTGGCATGGTGCATTTACATTGCATTGTGTATCACACAGGCATGAGTTGAGTCTATTTGCCTTTTCTTTCACTGATTAAGGATCCAAGTGCGTTTTGAATAAATTATTATGTATCTTCAATTTTGATGAAATATCGACGAGTTTTGAGAGTTATTCATAGTTGCATGAAAAAACATGGGCTTTTAATGTCTAGAAATGCTCATGCATTTGTAAGAAAAAAATTCTCATTTGTAACATCTATTGTTATCGACAACAAAAATGATACTGATAGTTTTAATTTTAGTTGAGATTCAAAATTAGCAACCCGTAAGTGAAAAGCGACCCAAAAGCTGTCAAGAGAAGACTCTTCTTGAAATCAATCATACCGCAAGCAGACAAGTAAATTACGTTTTTCTTTTCGAGTCTATCAAGAACAGAAATTGCTTTGCCTCTATTCATAATATTGAGTTGATATTTATCAATTAAAAGGCTGGCTGTCTCTTTGATTTTCAGCATATTCTCTGGAATCTTAGAACTGCAGATTATCAGGAACAAAATGATACCAATGCCTGTGAATGTATTGACAACTAATTCCACTATCATGCAGGGTGGAAATTTTTCATGGAGACTGTAAGTCAAAACAACGTACAGATTGAATAAACTTCCCAGCAAAATAACGAATAGTGGAGTTGATAATATCAGTTTCAAAAGACGTAAGTTTCCTTCGATGATATTGTAATCTTTTTGTATGTTGGTGTATTTCACTGTTAACTCGAGGTGACCCATGTTTTGTATATTGTTATTGAACTGGAGAAGGTAACAACTGCAAAGATGTGTTAAAATACAGATAGAAAGAACGGTAATACATGGAAATGCAAAAT
>BGPR01042658.1:0-13189 GCA_013235015.1 Araneus ventricosus
AATTCAGATTGTACCGGGGTGGTAAGGGCTCGCTTTTCAGAACTGAGTGGTCTGGGTCCAAAACCGATTCCATAAACAATCCACTTAGTATGTGGGCCTAGTGGTCACTTACTCTGATGTCGAGGGCAGGGGCCAGAAGATGACCCACCACACAGGATAAAGAAAAATGTATTTTTCTTATTTCAATGGAGTTTTATTTTCATTCACGCGAAAAGATGCAGAGAATGAGTTATGAAAGAAATTTATTAACAGTAATTTCCCACAAAATTCGGTTCAAAAATTTAAGACAAACCAATAATTTAAGGAACAAAATGGATAAATTATGCATTGTTTTTAAGCATACTAAATTATTTTGATATGCTTTGAACTAAAAAGGAATTACTACTTACATGATTTTGTCTATTATTCTGAAAAATTGAATACAAGTACAATGCTTGACAAATTTTTGCTCTTTTATTAGCAAGTTCCACAGGTGAGTTTTTCTCTTAGATAACTAACCAACATCTGTTTATCATTTTATACTTCCTAGACACTTGAGTGGACAAATAAAACATAATTATTGATAGCATAAATTTGCATGATCTTTCAGAAATTAAAAGATTAAATATTGTCACTTCAGCACCATTTGTTTATTTATCTCCAGATACGATTATCTGCACCTTATCAACTACCACTTAAAAAGCCGGTAGAAACTAAAGGTATTGACTGGGGATTCAATCTCCTTCTGAAAGTTCAATGATAAAAGAAGATAAGAATTATCATGCGGAATGCCGTTTATTAACCTTTACTTATGAACGATGCAAATGCTGCAGCACAAATATTTTTCCATTCCGTGTGATAATGACTACGCAATTCCATAGATATTGGTTGTTGCGAGAAATCTTTCCTCTTTGGAGCAGTCAATGTCCCATAGAATTTTGTCACATTCTGTCGTATTATTCTTTTTCAGCCAACAACCTTTTAACTGTTTTCATACTTCTGTCGCTCTAACTGACATACTTCAAAAAATACCGCATCTTTACCTTTCTATATTATTACAATAATCCGCTTCCATCTCTGGCGTAGCTTGCGAGGGTCGTTTTAAACCTTGTAGAGTCCTATAGGCAAGTGAGGGTCGTTTTAAAATTTGTAGGGTCTATAGGCAAGTGAGGGTCGTTTTAAAACTTGTAGGGTCTTATGGGCAAGTGAGGGTCGTTTTAAAACTTGTAGGGGTCTATAGGCAAATGAGGGTAGTTTTAAAACTTGTAGGGGCCTAGAGGCAAGTGAGGGTCGTTTTAAAACTTGTAGGGGCCTATAGGCAAGTGAGGGTCATTTTAAAACTTGTAGGGTCTATAGGCAACACAAGATTCGGGCAACTGCCTTTTTCCTAAACTTCCATAGCCAAATGTTATTTTATTGATTTTAATTTAAGGTATTCTGACTAGGTTGAAAACGCGATTTTCGAAGGAAAATTCAGAAACTTTTTTTATGATCTGAAAAGAAAGCCAAAACTTTAAAGATTCTAAAACAGTCTTTGTTTCTATTCTTATTCCTTGAATATTTTATTTCTTGGTATTTATTTGGATTAATGTGTTATTATATTTTTTTAAATGCGTTTTCTTAAAAAATGAAAATTTCACTAAAATTGGTCCACGAAAAACAATTCATTAAAATTCATTGAAATTTGGTGCACATGTGCCAAACACCTTTTAGAGTGTAATTGATTGCAGATTTTATGATAGCTTTATTTAGTCATGTTTTACAGTCACTTTCAATTCGAAGCATAAGATAATTTTGGCGAAAAATCAATGACGCCAATTTTGAATATTCATAAAGCATTTATTTTTTAAAACAAATTTTATCTTGCGGTCTATTACATTCTTGATAGTTTGATAAGTACGCATGCGAAATTAAAATTAAATATATCCCATATTTTCTCATTTATGCTTTTTTTCTTAATATTGAAATTTTTATTAAAATTCTTGAAAACAAATTATTATTTTCGAAAACTCCTGATTACATATGAATTTTTATTTCTAATTGTGACTATTTAAGCCTATTTTTGTTATTTAGCTCTGTAAGTCTTTTTTGTAGATGCTTTTTTTAAATATTTTCTCCGAACCTAGTCGGGTACCTTATTTTCTCTACAAACAGTTTTGAAGTAACAAATATAAAGACAGAGTGGAATAGCGAACCATTTAATTTCGGATCACCTTCAGAAGTCTTTTATTAAGCATCTCGCGCATAAAAAAATGCAAGATTTAAATTTAAAAGTAATTTTCAAAATATACCTAAGTTTTTTCAACGCAGTCTAAATGCTCTAATACACAGTTTGCTAGGACACTTGAGACAGTCAGCCAGTTGCAAACAAATTTATCCAAACCTATCGAATTTGGAAATATAACTTACATAAAACTACAAACAACTTAAATAAAATCTAAGAATAATGTTATGGAATTGAAGCTATATACTTGATTTTAATTAGAGTAAGTTCGAGTAAACGGTTCTTGAAAATTAAATGAAAGCACTCAATTAAATTACATTCAAAAAATTCAATAGAAAGATCACAAATTGTTGGGGCCCATAAGTACACTGGTGTGCAAAAATTAACGACCGTTTTGTAAAATGCGAGAAATTTATATTTTATATGAAAACTTATTTTCGAAATCATTCATGGAGAATCGTGCAGCATACAATCGAATATCATACACATTTTGCAGTGAAGATTCGGCCACGAGGGTAATTAGGAGGAAGACCAGAAAGTGATGAAGACGGAAAGGGATTTCGACTCATTCCGTTTCACAAAACGCTGATAATGATCTGGAAATTTTATCAATTGTTTTGCTTAATATGCTCATCGCTTACATGCAATTTCCTTAAAAATAGAATTTATATTCCAGAAGATATAAAGGCTTCTTGAAAGCATTCCAAATTTTTCCGCAAATGTTTTGCTTATAAAATGCAAAAGTTTCATTAAAATTAGACGAAATGTACAGAAAAGTCGTCAATATGTTACGAAAGTGTTGTATTAAAATTTGAAGTAAATACGTTTTATATTAAATTAAATATGAGTATTTGTGCTAAATAATTTCTTACTGCGCATGTTCGAGACGTAGAGTAATTTTTCTTTTATAACATGAAAGCCAGATATATAGAGCAACTTACATAAAAATTTCAGTTGAATCCTGTTGAAATTTAGAAAGATGTTTGCATTTCAGTGAGACGAAATTCAATTTCTCTTTTAGAGAAGCTAAATGATGAGGGTTCTTGCCCAAACTGATTTTTGTAAACTTGAATCTTCGAATGATTATAGATGAAATGTAATTTAAATACTGTGTTTTAATTTATAACTATACATGGATATTCAGGATATTCTACTTACCTAAAATTCAATGTTGCTGTTCGGAAATTCAAGCTTCTAAATCATCTATTTGTGGGAAAACCTTCATTACTTAGTTTCTCTAAAAGAGAAATTTAAATTCACCTCACTCAAATGCCGACCATTTTCTGAATTTTAAATGGGTTCAACTGAAATTTTTATGTAAGTTGCTCTATATATCTGGCTTTGAAGTTATACAAAAAAAAATTTCTCTACATCTCGCACATGCGCAGTAAGAAATTAGTACAAATACCGTGTTATTTGTAACAAATAAAAATATATATATATGTTTGAAGAATTATTAATTCCAAGATAATTATTAAAATATTTTAAGAAAAGAAATTAATTAGATAAAAAAATTGTTTGACCGTAAAATAAATTAATTAAAAAAATCGTTTGACAATTTTTTTCTAAATTGTCAAAATAATAAATAAATTGTCAAAGTCGCCATATTGATCTTTAGCGAGCGTTGTCTAGCCACGGAGAAGGGAAAATGTTATTAAGAATAATTAGACGTCAATTAATGTAATGCGTGTGATGTACGTTTTGTGTAAAATTTCTGTGCTTTGGAAATCGTCAAATAAATATCTAATTTTTGTAAAGAAGACTCACCATTCTTCAAGCAATATTGTATGTACAATACAACACTCATATTTTCTTTAATAACCAACGAATTTGCTTCAAATTTTAATACAATAATTCTGTACCACATTTATGAGTTTTCTGAAAGTTTTGTTGGATTTGAATGAAGTCTCTACGTGTTATTAGCAAAAAATATGCTGAAAAATTTGGGATTATTTAAAGAATCCTTTATATCTTCCCGAATATTTGTGCTATGTTAACGAAAATGCATGCAAATAATATGAACATCAAACATAACCAAATGCATGTAAATATTATACACATCAAACTTAACCATTGATGAAATTTTCATCTCTTTATCAGCTTTCTGTGGAACGGGATGACTCGAAATCCCTTTCCGTCTTCATCAATTTCTGGCCGCCCCCCCCTAATTATAAAGTAGAAAAGTGCGTAATAATTTTTTTCTAAAATTCACCAAAAGGTGGCGCACGCGCATGGAATAAATTTAATTGAATTTGCCGATTTACTGGTAATAAAGCCCTAAAAATATTAAAATAGTATACTGTCTTCTAAAATTAACGAGTGTGCAAAATAACAGAATGGAAAATACCTGTGTAACCGCACTGCTTTTTGAGCTCGCCACCTAGCGGCCGTTGGAAAAGATAGTCAATCCAAGTTCTGGAGTCGGCGAGAAAACATTGTGTTCTGCCCCGAGTGATTGTATATTTTATATATCCTTAAATGTTTTGTCCTTAATTGTTTGTCCTATATCCTTTTATGTTTAATTAAAAGTATTTAAATCAATTAAGCTTCTTTTCTTTAACGTCTACAGTTTTCCCTAGCAGGAATTAAATTATGGCGCCCAATGGTTACACCTGTAAATAACGTTATATTCATTGCTACAGTACATAAAAATAACGCATCATTCGTAGTTGCAGTACTTACCAATAACGTTTTATTTCGTAGGCACAGTACCTTCAAAAAACGTTTTATACGCAGGTACAGTACCTGCAAACAACGATTTATTCGCAGGTACATTACCGGCAGATGACACTATCCTTTCTATGTACAAATAGTTACTTTGAAAATGACACAGTAGCCATAAATCGGGAAGTTATAATCGGAATTTCACAAAACTGGTGTTGAGGGACAAGCTTATTTATATCCACGAACTTATGAACTGAGTTCATTAACATAGTTAAATAAATACTGAAAATGTTTTCTCCAATGTACCCGGCCGTTTTGTCGCTAAATCGATTCCCTGTCGAACCCCACCAAAATTTAATAGATAATTAATAGGTAGGGAGGCATCTTTCCGTGCCGCGACTTGAAAACTGGACTGTCCTCCCCTTTCCCTTGAGAATTATGACTGTCGTGGCTAATCGGTGGACGCAAATTCTGTCTTCCTGTTGCCGATAAAGTCATGTATTGTTACAAAAATATGATCCTAGCCACTTTCTATAATTTATATTAATATAATGAGAATGTGTGACTTTTATATTCAATGAAAATAAATATACAATTACATTTGAAGTCATATCGGAATCCATTCCGGTGACCTGTGAATTCAAGATGCCCAACAATCATCTTGTTACCAGTTTTTCCAGCTCTCCAGCCGTTACCTTGGTATTTGCCATATGTAAATATTCATTTGTTAACAATAATCACTTGTTCATGCACGCGTTTAGCATCAGTTGTATATACAGGGTGTCCATACACGCGCTCTTATCGTGGTCCAATAGCGAATTTCTAAAGCGTTATACAAAGACATATAGTTCCAATTGGTTAAATACTTTGCATCAGGGGAAGAATTATATTTTATGTTTTTTGGGTCAATAATTCTATTTCTAAAAAAGTTACGAACTGAAATTTCGTAAGGAAAGGTCTTATTAATAAATTAAATCTTATTCTTTAGACGGAACCAACATAGGAAAAATTATATCTGCAAATTCCATTCTATCTATCTTTCACATTTGCTAATAGAATTGGTGCTAAATTTATGCACATAATTTTTTTATATTATGATTTTATCCATACGAATCAAAAGGATTATTTTTCATTTTGGGTAGAAAATTGCTATGAGAATTGTTAGCTTTATTACTTATTATAATTCTCTCTCTCTGAAATTTTATAAATTTTGGATTGTAATTTTTTCTATGCACTTGTTATTAAATATATTTCAAATACCACATTTTCGGTCCTTGTGTGAATGGCAATTAATATATTTCCTTTTTGTGGATTAACATGAAATGATTCTCTCCTAACAATTTTGTCACTTTCTTGTACTGTTCAAAGACTCCTTTCCTACCCCAGGTTTATCAGTTACTGCATGGTTTTAAAGGGCTCCTTTCCTCCCTCAGTCGTTAAGTTATTCTATAGGTCGAAAGGACTCATTTCCTCCCTCGTGTCTTTCAGCTATTATATGGTTCGAAAGGACTCCTTTCCTTCCTTTGTCTTTCAGCTATTATATGGTTCGAAAGGACTCCTTTTCTCCCTCTGTCTTTCAGCTATTATATGGTTCGAAAGGACTCCTTTCCTCCCTCTGTCTTTCAGCTATTATATGATTCGAAAGGACTCCTTTACAAATACAAAAGCTATTCGACTCTTCAGATACATATTCCCCAAAAAAAGGCATTTTGTAATAGGTTACAGGGTGGCCAAGCGAGTAATGCTTGAAAGGAATCGAAAATTCAAAACAAAAAAGAAAGATGGAAAGATTTTAGTGGTGCAATATTGATTTGCATAGCGGGCAGTTAATGATAAATTGCTTCGAAGTGACTGCCTACTCTGACAAAGGCAGCACTGAGGTGATTTTAGAAACCAACCATTACCCTTCCCGACGCCATGGCTGTCTTCGTGGTCTCGGTGTAAGTAACTGCCTTCTGTGACAAACACAGCACTGTAGTCCAGTCAACGAAGGCCAAAAATCGAAGAATAGAAAAAAATTGGTGGCACAGTTGTGGGGGGTAGTGTCCTAAACTACATACTGAAAGTCCCCGCCGGTAGGGGGCGCGCGGGGGACACAGGGGTGTTTTCAGTTTTTCTTAAATATCTCAAAAACTATGAGTTCTATCAGAAAACACCCAATTTCAAAATTAAACTGCATGAAATTTCCTACAAAAAGGGCCCTACGTTGTTTTCGCAGCATCAATAGTTTAGAAGATACAGGAGGATTTAAAAGTTAATATTTCTAAAATTCCTTATTGTAATGGTAAAATCGATTAAAAGTGCTGACTCAACAACCCTCATAATAACCTCATGCCTATATAATAATTATACAAGGGTAGTATTGCATGCGTCGGAGCGGGGGGAGGGCTGTGACAAGCCCATTTGATGGACAATTATGCTACCTTCCTCCCTTCACATCCGTTCCCTTTCACAAGTTTCCTTCTACTCATAGTCCAGTCAAAGAAATGGAATTTTTTTAAAGAAGGTGTAGTTTTGAAATTCGGAATTTGGCACAGTTGTTGGGGAGAATACCCTAAACGACATACTAAAAGTGCCCGCTGGTGGAAGGTGCTCAGGGGGTTGAAAGGGGGATTTCTCAGTTTTTCTTAAATATCTCGAAAACTGTGGATCCCAGCGAAAAAAACTTCAGTATAAAATTAAACTAAAATAAATTTCCTACAAAAATAGTCACACACATTTTTCTTAGAATGAATAATTAAGAATATTATAGCAGTTTGAAAAGTACATAATTACAATAAGAGATTGAAAATATTAGTCTTATTTTTATGAAAGAAAGTTTATATTTCAAAATAACAGCTATTTATTACAATATATCTTCAACATATTATATCATTCTATAACATAATATTATATATATATATAAATATAGCTTGTTATTTATGATCATACAGAAACAAAGTAAACAAGACATATCAAAAAGCAAATCCTATACTAAAAAGTCATTATTTGAACAATACATCCAAATTTAAAATAAAATCTAAGGAATTGAAAATACTATAGATACCATTAACAAAAAATTAAGTTTAAACATTTATATGTCAATGTGTAAACAAAGTCTGTTGTTATTAAAAGTATTGAAAAAGGCAATCCAAGTATTTGGAGTTTTCAGCAATTAATATAGCAGCTTGGCTGTGGACAATCTTTAGCCAGGTTAAATTAATTTTGCTGTACAAACCATCCCTGTTACTAAAGTTGTTGAAAAAACAAACATTTTACCCTATATATATAGCCAAGCTGCTATTTTAATTGTTGAAAACTCCATTTACTTGGTCTGCCTATTTCAATACTTTTAATAACAGCAGTTTTTTTACTTGTTGTCATATAAATGCTTAAACTAGATTTTTTGTTCAAGGTATCTTTAGTATTTTCAATTTTTTAGATTTTATTTAAAATTGATGTATTTTTCAAATAATGATTTTTTAGTATAGGATGTGATTCTTGATATGTTTTGTTTATTTTATTTCTGTATGATTATATACAAGTTATATTTGGATTTATATTATATATATATACATAACAACTGAACCAAATTTCAAAACTACACCATTTTCTTTTTCTATTTTTCCTTCGTTGACTGGACTAGTTAGGCTGTTCTAGAAACAATTCATCACGCTCCACGAGAACGTGTTGCGCGCTGCCTTGGTGGTCTCGCCTTGTGCTACTTGTGTTCGCTGGGCTGGTTCCCGGAACGCCTCTCGCATGCTGGCGGCTTGGCCTCTTTATTCCTCACAGACCTGCTTAACTCTTCACACCCTTCAGGGTAAGCTGGTTCGTTGTGTGTCTGTATTCAGAATATGGTGCAGTCGAGGAAAAAAGGGATACCCGGCATTATTCTGCGCTTGTTCATTGTACATGGAAAAAAAATTTACCGATCTTCAGGAAATAAGGTAAACTTAAAAGTTGGTTTCTTTCGTTAGAAACTTCTAAAGGGTCATTTAAATATTTAAAATTACGCTAACTTTAATATTTTTAATCACAACAACCATTTTTGGTGTCATAGATAAATTTCTCATGAAAAAATAACCCAAGAAATAAAGTTTGGTTAATATGACACGAGTAGATCGGAAGATATTTGATGTTTTGTGTTCTAAATGTAAAAGAGGTTGCCTCCACATTTAGGATAGAGAGGTTTTCTTCTTGCGTTTAAAGTCGGTAGTAGCATTTTAAATTATTTCGCACTTCAAATGTTATTTTCAAAGTAATGATTTATATTTTACAATCGAAGAAATTTAATACGTAAAAAAGTTCTGTAGGGCAGAACTTTTCTCCAAAATAATTTAGCTTGTCCTGCTAAAATTATGATATCCAATAGCTCTGGAAGTTTTCTATAAATTTTACTTTCGTCTGAATAAATTTTGATCTTAAAATGATAAATTTTAAAAATGTATAAGTATTTGCTTAGGTTTTTTCCATGAGTGGTAGTAATCGAATAATAGAGAATATTCGTTGTTTTAATGAAAGGTTGGTATGTGTATTAACATTAATAACTTGTTGAGATTTATTCTGACTTTCACTGTTTTCCACTATTTTTCTGGGTTTTCTTTTTAAGTCTATAGGGTATTATCTACTTCTTCGTATATTAATGATTTAACTGAAATAGTACACCACTTTAATTTATAAAATTTTAATTTATATATCAATATATGTTAAAAGTTTTTTTATTTAGCATTACTACTTGAATAATAATCCAGGTTCGTCGCTGATGCCAAAGGATTGCTTGGAAGGTGCCTGATCTCTGATCCTGATAAATGCTCTGCTTTGTTTTAGCTTACCTACTGCTTGATGCGATGCAATTTGTTGATGATCGTCTCGACAATCCGCTTCTTCGTTTCTCTATTGCTGATGAGATGTGCTTCCACCCAACGGCCGTGTGCTGAACTAAAGGTTCTGCCTTTCGACCTCCGACGGGAGAGGACTCTTCCCCCACCCTCCTACATCAGTGTTTACATTTTGGACTTGGATTCACTCGCGTTGTTTACTGTGTGGACTTGGAGCAGTCGCGCTGACTTCTTACCTCTCTAGTGCTCGTGGAAGCGTTGTGACTGTGCATTACACCTATTTTCAGGTGTTTGTTCTCTAGAGCGAACTTTACCTCTGGATTACGTGTGTGTTGTGATGCCTTGACTTACCAAAGCTGTGTTAACCCAGCGGATTTATGGCTACTCAAAACGAGTCGATTGCTGACAGTGAAGGGGTAAGTGCCGACCCTTTACACTTTGCTCTTAGTGTTTGCAATGGTATTGATATTTCTAAGTGTACCGGTCCTGAGGAGTGTGATATTTATGTTTGTAAAATTGATGCATGTCTTGATACTTTGGAAAAAGTTTCCCCTCAATCTGTTGAATTATCAAATGCTATCCATATGCTAGATAGGTCTCTTAACCGCATTTTGCATAGGAAAATTAGTATTCTTACAACCTTGTTGTCCAATCAAATTATTGCTAACGCTCATACAAATTCCCATGTAAATAATATCTTTTCCGATGGAGGTTCTGATAGTGAATCCTCTTCCACATCTAATGCATTTCACAAAAAGAGTAAAAAAAATAGGAGATCCCCTCGGAAAGAAGAAAATGCTTCAAAAAAGATTAAACAATCATTTGAATATCAAATAAATACAAGCAATCGCTTTGCAAATCTGGAAAATGAACAAGACCATTACGAAAATCAATCTAATCTAGATGATGAAATGAAGGATTTAGATAATCAACAAGGACTCTTCAGCCATACGGCTAAAAAACCAAGTGAAATAAACTTAAGAAGTTTCCAAAATAGCCAACCTGGTCCCTCTACTGCTAACAACTCTAATAATGCCAACAAAAGCAGATACGTTCCTCCTATCTATATAGATAATCCTAAGAACGTCCCCCAACTTCTTGACTTGCTTAGTGAAATCACCAAGGAGAAAATAACAGGACGCATGATGAATAATGATAAACTAAAGATCTTCCCTCCTACTCCCGAAGCTCATAAAGCTATACAAAATAAAATCACTCAAGACGGTATGAAATCTCATACATATGAACTTAATGATGAAAAACAAATTAAAGTTGTCATCAGAGGCCTCTCCAAAGACTTTGATACTTCTGTAATAATATCTCACCTTCAGAATCAGGGATTTGCTCCTACTTTATGTCATCCTATTCGTAACAGGCAATCCAATACAAACTTCAACCTCTTCCTTGTTACCCTACCTAAAATTCCAAAGTCCAAGGAAATTTACCAAATCGAATTCATTGGCCGCATGAGAGTTACTATTGAATCCTTGAGGAAGAAACAATCTCCTGGGCAATGTTACAATTGCCAGGAATTCTTTCATCATAGTCGTCTCTGTACCAGAAACCCTAGGTGCATGAAGTGTGCAGGACCCCACAGATCTAGGGAATGCCCAAAACCTAAAGATACGCCTCCCAAATGCCTCCACTGCAATGGCCCACATACGGCCAACTTCACAGGATGCCCAAAGAACCCTGTTAACAGAAGAACCTTTTCAGAAGCTCCTGAAAATGCCTGGGCTGACCCAGCAATCATCGCCAAGATTAAAATGCCCCCAACTCCTGCAGTAGAACCAAATCCAAATCCTGCCACCCAATTTATCCCAAGACCTGTTCAACTTGCTTCAAATGCAAACCCTCCAACCCAAGAAGTTTTCTTCAAACAGATGTCTCAAATGATGTCCAGCATGATGAACTCTTTATTCAGCCAAATGGCTAACTACTACCAGATGAAACCCCCTACTGTTAGCATTCAATAATCAGAGGAACAATAGCCTTAACATAATCAGCTGGAATGCTGCTGGCATTAAGAACAAAATTAATCAACTCAAATACTTTCTTCTTGACTGGAAACCAGATATATTGGCCTTACAAGAAACCCATCTCAACCCAGGAGACAGACTCAAGTTCCCCAACTACTCGTCCTATCGAACAGACAGACTCACCCATCGAGGAGGTGGAACAGCAATTCTCATCCGAAATTCAATAGATCATCATCCAACCCCTGTCGCATCTACCACATTTGAAAATACTACTATCGAGCTTCACTTACCAGACAGCACTCCAATTACCATCTCAAGCATCTATAGACCGCCGCATGGCTCCATCTCGACTCTGGAACTTAACAACATTTTCAACTCGAACAGTAAATGCATCACTGTTGGTGACTTCAACGCCAAACATAGGGCTTGGAGCTCGGGCACTTGGAACTCTAATGGCACTATTATCCATGACTACATCTGCAATAACAACCTCATCCTCTTAGCTCCCTGTGAACCAACGCACTTTCCTAAGCACTCTAATAACTCAAGCACCCTGGACTTTGGAATTCTCAAAAACTTCTCTTCTGGTGATGCGAATTCTATCAACGCTCTTAGCAGTGACCACAATCCAGTCTCCTTTGAAATTGATATTAATGTCAACCTCCCAGCCATAAGCAAGATTATTAAAACGACTAATTGGTCTAAATTTAAGCAAATTATGAGCACCTCTCTTCCAGGGAACCCCAACATCCAAAACATCAAAGATATTGACGAAGCCATTACGAAACTCAACAGTGCCATTCTCACAGCAATTAACCTGGCCTCCAGATCTAATCTCATTAATGGTAACTACAGAAAACTTCCGCCTAATATCGTTAAGAAGTTCACCCTCCGCAATCAAATTAGAAAGAGATGACAGCAAACATACGACCCAAGATATAGAAGAACTGCAAACCGCCTCACAAATCAAATCAGACGGGAAATCAGAGACTATGATCAAGAAAGTTGGAAGGAGTGGCTTATGAGTTTAAACCAAGAAGATAATTCAATCTACATTGCAGCCAGGAAGTTCTCTAGAAAGTACATCCAAATCCCACCCATACTTGACACTGATGGTATTAAATACACCCCCCTGGGAAAAGCAAACGCCTTCAAATTCTCCTTGGAGAACTCATTCCAAAATAACCCTGAACCGTACGATGGTGCTCACATAGATGAAGTCAATAGAGCAATTCGTAGATACATCGATAATCCTAAACCTAGTTCTAACATCAAGCTCACATCGCCACAAGAAATCTTATCCCTTCTTAAGAGAATCAATCCCAGGAAGGCTACTGGTCCAGATGGCATTCCTAACAAAGCATTAAAACAAATTCCCACCAATGTAATTACCTTCATCATTAAAATCTGCAACTACTTCCTCACCATTTGGAAAACAGCGCATGTCCTGATGTTCCCTAAACCTCGGCAAAATCGTAAACTTCCAGGGAACTATCGTCCCATCAGCCTCCTCAGCAACATTG
>BGPR01042662.1:0-13188 GCA_013235015.1 Araneus ventricosus
GTTAACAAAGAAAGCCCATTGACTCCGCGATTCGCGATGAAGATTTTAATTTTTCAATCTATGGTCACGTGATCCTTCAGGAATGCGAAAACATGTGAAATAAATTATTTTTTAAATCAACTATCACGTAATCCTTTTTTCCGCTGTAACTTCGGAACAAATTATCCGATACAAATAATTTTTATACCATCTTAAAGATAAAAATTTTACCTTTGCAATGATATTAATTTTATTTCTGTTACATTTTTCATTCAACTTTTATTAATTTTTTTAAATTTTACGTGCAGACGATTTTGAAATAACGCAAATTTATACCTACTTCGCTGCTAGGAAACGGTTAGACTTTGAACTAATTTATCTTTGTTTCTGAAAGTTTTGCTTATGTTTATAAATATCTATAAAACAAGGCAGAAATTACATGTATCTGTCTGTCTGCCGATCGATAGGTCGGTCACAAGAACTCCTCCTAAACGGTGATTGGTAGCGACATGAAATTTACACATAAGATGCTATTTTCAACTTTCGGAGTTAATTAGTTCTTAAGATATTTAATTAAATAACGAACATTAGCCGCTTTTAAGCCTATTGCTTAGACGTTTTTTGCCAATAACTTCCGAAATCTTTATTAGACAACAATTATTTTTATGCCATTTTAAAGACCAGAAAATGATCTTTTTAATGCTATTAATTACATTGCGATGAAATGTTTTCTCTGATCGTTTGTAAGGTTTAAAAATATTTTTGTAACGTAATTTCTAACAAGTCTTTTTATTCTTATAGAAATAAATTCAAACGAAATTACTCTTTCGCGCGCGGGCTTCTGCCAGTGTTAAAGTTAATATAAGAAAATATTGCTTTCTTTAACCATTAACAACAAAGGAGACTTTACACTTCCGGTTTCCTGTTGTCGTAGCATTTGCAGCTTTTAATGCGGTTACACAGTGATCCAATGACGTTAGTGAATTATTCTCTCGATGTTTTGTGTAACTTTCACAGTGAGGTATTACAGAATATCCATCTGTAGATACGGTAATGGGCATTAACAAGGAACATCACATACTGTAGAGCTCTTCAACATCTTAGAATTTTCAGGGCACCTTCCGACAAGCCGAGATTGAATGCCGGTGTTCCAGTACTACTAATACGCAACCTCGATATACCGAGACTGCACAATGGCACACGGTCGCAAATTACACACCAAGGTGCAAACGTCATGAAAGCTACTGTTACGACTGATATAGATAGAAGAGAGAGTATTTTAATTCCACGCCTTCCGATATTGCCGAAGGATTTATCATCTCAGTTCAGAAGGCAACAAATCCCTTTAAAAATGTTATTTGCCAGGCTCAGGGGCAGATACTGAAAGTGGCAGATGTACATTTGGAAAAACCATATTTTTCGCATGGGCAACTAGACATGGCGTGTTCACGTGTGTCCTGCCCACACAACCTCTACATCCTTGCAAATCATGTGGTATACAAAAGTATATTAGAATAGATAAACAATTTACATAACTATATCAGCATACATGTACAGTACACTCCTGTCAGCCGTTCAATTAAGTATAATCTCCGTCAGAACTTTTACTTTCCCCTTTCCAAATGCAACAAAACATTTACATTCGTGAATTAAAAAAAAAGAATAATACAAATTCTTCGCGCACGAAGTCGCGGGTAACAGCTAGTTGAAAAATAAAAATCTTCATCGTGAATCTCGGAGTCAATGGGCTTTCTTTGTTAACTCTCTTTATTCTGTATTCAAAAATAATTAATTTAACGTGATTTCACCTAGCCTATGTCCGTTCTTGGGTTTGAAGCTACAACTCTGCCAATTTTCATCCAAATCAGTTTGGTAGTTTGGTCGTGAAAGCTTAACAAACAGACAGACAGACACACTTTCGCATTTATTATATTATTAAGGATTAAGGATAAGGATTAAGGATTCAGCTTCTCCAAAATAAATTCTAGGTTATCTGTGTTGTGTTCCGTGCTGTTGTAGCCTTCTTTGCCTTCAATGATAATACATTTATTTTTTAGTTATGGCATCTACAGTAAAACGGCAAATATGCATAAACCATAGCATACTCAAATGCACGCCCAACAACATTTCTCTCGTACTTTGTGTTTTAACTCTATCGATATGGGAACATCCCAAACGTCTCTTCAAGCAAAAGACGATGGCCGTCCAAACTGTCCGAAAATCACTGAGAAATTTCGCGCGTTTTCTTCGTTAGAGTGTCAAAGATTTGGTAGTAACGGTACTATATGAAAGATTATGATAATGATGCTTTTAAATATGAAAGAATATGAAAAGACTGGGTACAAATATGGTACAATTGTATTATACTGATACATTTACACACCTTTTCTTTACTTTTTGGAAAATATGGCCAATAGTGGTCGACATTCCTGAAAACAATTTCACTGCGAAATTGCACTAATAGGAAAAATACAAGAGATCTGAATTCCTGACTAATATGATTTTATTGACAAATTTAAATAATTATGTTGTTAAATTTAACAGAAAGATTTATCTTGATTATACTCAATAATACAATATGTTATAATAGCACAAGAAATTTGATTTTGCCGGAGCACATGGTGTGGTAGAGAGATCTAGTAATATACAACCACATACATGGAAATAGTTCAGACCTTTGCTGCAGACTTTTAAATTGACACAGTAACGCTATTAAAACTTAAAACGTACTTTCATCAAGTTTTACTCTATGCATTAGAGTTTGGAAAAAAACATAATACAATGTATTAAACGTTTAAAAAAATTGAATCGTGAGAGATATCATGAAAAATATCGGTACGATAAGTAAGCTAGCTATCCCTTTGTCGTTGCACGAAGCAGAAATATAACAACGAAAATATTTTAGGCCAGTATTCGCTGCGTGTCCAAGTTTATCATAGGTCAGAGTTCAATCATCATCTAAAATTTATATCCAATCATAGCCTTTCTTCACTTATTGCTCATAGCCACAATACAGTTTTGCTATTTCGAACTTAACGAAATATTCGAAGTGCCTCTTGTCATATACTTCACTCAAATAGGCCGCAGTTGTTCTGCTGTAATTATTTGCAATAAACTGTAGCTTGAAGAGTTCATCCAAGCCCGGATTATCATCTTTTAGTATATATGAAGGTTGAGTATCGTCATCTCAAAACTCGTTGCTTTTAACCGCAGCATATAGTAAATCTTCAATTCAATCCGTCTGTAAGGACGAGAACCGAATGTAAGAAATCACCGGCAACCTGTCCAAGCAGACGCACGACTTCGTTGCACTGTGTCTGATAAGCGAATATACTTCACACAAAGAAAAATCTCTCAGTCAGGGGACGCCCGGACCAGATTACACCGAAAAGCTTCCGCCCTTTAAATGGCGAGCATATAGTTCGGTCTAAGAAAAAGGATAAAAAAATTGCATAAAACTCATAGCGATTAATAATTAAGTTAATCATTGCAAAGAGGAAAATGATTTTTTGAGAAATTAAATAAAACTGAAAAATGTAAAGTTGCCACAAGACATGAAAGAAACTTTTGTGGCGAAAATATTAATTATTTAAAAGTACTGGCAAAGCAGAAAAGGATGTTATTACATAATTGCAATCTAACAGAGTGGCTCGCCCATATGGATTGAGGAAAAGGGGGGTTGGTTCTTAGAATTCGGACAGTTCAACTGTCGTTGTGCTTTTTGAGGTGAAGGTGAATTTCCCTTATCTATGAAAGAGGAACTCGGGCTTTCAATTATTTTGAGGTCCCTATTCCAATGGTCATAGAAATCAGAGGGTTAAGCAGAATGAGATATGTTTTCGGGTGATCATATGCTTATCATTTAACGTCGATGAAAAATGTGTTGTTGTTAAAGAACTAAAATTAACCTTGTCGAAATCACTATAACTATTTTTTTATTTTTAAATAATTTATTTTATTTACTTAATTATGCTGTTCTAAAAATAAATGCTCAATAGGTAAGCCAGAAATCCCTAAAAAATATAGAAAATGTGTTATGTAACCGATAATGTTATATGCACTTATGCTGCTAAATTAGAAAACAGCCTCTCTAACCTTTTACTTTGAATGATTTCTTCACCGAGTAAAATATCTAAAAAACTGCCACTGGTTTCAAAAAATATCCAGGTAGATGTTTACAGTCAAGAACTATTTTATTGAAAAGAATCTTTAATAGGAAATTCTATATTCTAAAATACCAGAAAGTGAAATTGATATTTCTGTGTACATAGCATAAAAAGAGTGAGATTGGTTTTTCAGTTTACTGAAGCCCAGTTGTGATCGCGCATATCAACTGTCTATTTCTTTTATCTCGAAGTGAAGACAGCTTTTCATTTTGAGTGGAACTGATTCGCTTTTGAAAACTATTTTATATATTCATCTCCTTCCTTGATATAAATTCATTAATTTTTGTCTTGGATAAAGAGAATGCCAGACAAAATGTCTCTAACAAGGACGGTCTATTTAAAAAAGTTGGTATTCTTAGCAGAAGGGTTATTTAATGAAGAATAATTCTTGGATATAAATACGAAACCATCACACTGAATTCGCATTGACAGTTGTCATATGATAGGAAAATATATTTAGAAGGAAAGGAACGTAGGACACAAAAGAAGAATATTCTGTAGTATACAATTTTGGAAACGAATGTGTATACAATGCATTTGAATGTAAAATTTTACAACGTTTCTTAGACTGAAAGTGTAAAGAAAAAAACCAACGCTAATAAAGGCATATTGTCTATTAGCATATTCAAGTACGATCATCATTCAACAACCATTTCTTAACGCTTAGATCAAATAACATATATTCTCAGTTTTTTTTTCATATTTAAATATTCTCTGTGTTAACATTCTGGGTACAATCAGGAATATTTACTATACATCTCATTATTTCTTCTCTCATTAAAGATTAACATAATTAAAATTACATAGATTAGATTTTAATATAAATATCTATATTCCATAAATAAGGTTGGTTGGTTTGTTGTGTGATGTTTTATAGTGCAAGAGCCATTTCTAGCCATACTGCGCCAATCATATGGTTAAAATTGAGTTCAATGATGTGGATGAAAACGTTAACTGTTAAAAACAAGTTGTTTAAGCAAGTAAAAATTTATCTATGATTGAAAACTGTTGGAAGTAAACCAGAAGGATGCAAAGGGAGAAAACGAAATAATAATAAATGCATGTAAAAGTCGAATAGCATTTAAAAAATTAAAAATATTCGGGTGGTGTCTTTTAACCACTAAGTGTTGCATTGTTATAGACGATGAATTAAAATGATGATCTCGATGAGAATTAAAAGAAGGGCATTCCATTAAAATTCATTTGAAAGTTAAATCTGTATGACATGTGGGACAAACTGGTGCCCTTTCCATAAATAAGGAAATATAGATATTCTTATTCAAACTTATATCTCAAGCAGTGAATCCGGGGCTATTGGCAAATCCTTTTTCTTCCTCTGTTTGGCAACAGCAGTAACTAGTTTGGCGTCCATTTGCTCGTGCTTCTCACAGACATGCTTGCTTATTCCTGGCGGTGGTAAGCCTTTTTCGCTTTTATTTTATTTTTTCTAATACTACTATTTTATTTTATTTTATTCTAGGTCTTTTGTATTCGGATTTTTTGCTCTCGATTTTTTAAAATCGTCTTCAATGTATTTACCTTTTATTCCAGAATTTTTTCCATTTTTAATTGTCTTGTGCTTTTTTATTTGTCTTTTATTCCAGAATTTTTCCATTTTTAATTGTCTTGTGCTTTTTGAAGGGATGGCGGCATATTTTAACGTGCTTCGTTTGTCGTTAGCAGAAAAAGCACATATTAATATCATAAGCGAGCTTCCCTTCCTGACGGCGGATATTTTTCAATTTATTATGGTTTTTGTCTATTTTTTGCCATTGTGTCTTGGTATGTTTTGTCTTATGTTTCTTGTTTGTTTATATATATATATATATATATAATAATTTCGTTGATGTATGATTAAGTAATAAACAAGGCGAGTAAAGACTATTTTTCATTTATTATATAACGTATTCAGATATGAGAAGAGTGACGGATATACGTCATCTCAAACGAGGTTTACAAGCCGAAAAGAGAACGAAAAATCCCTGCTTTCTCTCAGATAGGAGATTAACATACAGACACTTGGTAAAGTTAAGGGGATATTAGCTATTTTTAGCAAGTTATGTAAGTGTTTTAGGAAAAGGTCTGGCGCCAGCAACACGCTGATTCATGATTTCTGTGGGCGAGTATGGAAGCGATTAAAGTATTCTTTTAGTAATAAGTATGACAAAATGCGTGATTTAATATACCTCCAGAGCAGGAATAATATATATATATATATATAGTTCCAGCTAGCGCTAGCTTGGTAAATGTATACCTACACAACTATGAGAGAGATTTAATTAATAATAGCTCTAGTATATTATTTCGTTATATAGATGATCGGATATTATTTAATAAAGAAATAGACCTTAAGCCATAAATTAACTTCTATCCTAACGATTTAAAACTAATAAAAACTAATGACAATTAATTAGCTGCAGAATTTCTAGATTTAGATATAAAAATTATAGATAGTAAAATTGTAACAGATATCTTTGAAAATTTTCAAATTAATAAATTTCCTTTTTGGGAAAATGGTCTTAGCATTTCAGTCTTCAAGAATTTAGTAAAACATTATACAATGAGAAATAATAATTTGGTAACAGACAATGATAATAGAATTAAAAACATAATTTTTTTATAATTGTGCCTTGGTATATGGAATACTTAAAATAATTTTAAGAGTTTATATAGATAAGAAATATTTAGGTCACTTAGAATAAAATATTCATTTCAGTATTTAATAGAATGTTTATAATTCTCGGCTTATTGGTCTGTATGTTTCCATACTTATTTTGTGTAATTTCTTTTAAATTGGTTATTGCTTTACTAGTTTCTAAATTATATAGATGGCACCAGGATTTATAAAATAAAAAACTCCTTTAAACAAATTTGGATTCTAAATGTTCAAATACGTTATTTTATAAAAATTTAGATTATTAATTGATTATATAATTTAATTGGTCTTGACATTTTTAATATAGGTATCATACTAATTATTTAATATTAAAATAAATTAAATTATTTGGTTAATTTAAGTAATACCAAAGTTAGAAATTTAGTTTTGGCGATCTGTGATGTCAAGCTAATTGGCGGTTTATATTGAAATGAGGATTAATGGTAAAGGATAAGTAAACACATTGATTCTATAATTCATAATGAATAAGAAAGGATATTTTATTGACTGATGTATTTATTCTTTTAGTGCAAGATAATAGTGCAATATATTAATGCATTTCATAAATTTAATATAGGTACTTTCCATATAACGATGCAAGTTTGTTAGTGCATAGATTTTTCATTCTAAATTCTTTCATTTTAGGGAAATTACCCTTTCTGTTTTTCAACAACTTTAGTAATAGGGATGGTTTGTACATCAAAATATATTTATTTGTTTTTAATATGTTTATTTTGTTTTATATGTTTATATGTTCATATATAACAAGTTATATTTTGGATTATATATATATATATATATATATATATATATATATATATATATATATGTAAGATCTGGCTTTAAAAAAGTGAAAGGCAGTCCATTTTCATCAAGGAAGAGATGAATTTTGTTTAGATCTTCTTTTATTTAGGCATCAGACGTTATTATTCATAGGTAAAGCACTTAATTTTTACTTAGCTCCATGACCAGACTTTAGAAGTTTGCGCCGAGCGGCGCGTTGCTGTTGAAAGCTTACATCTCGGCGTGAAAAAGGGGCAGAAAAGAATGCGCAGAACGCTTAAGTACTCAGAAGAGGGAATTCCCCTTGAAACTCGTGATTTGAAAAGAAGTTGTAGTGCGTTAATTATGTTGAAAGTAGAAGTATTTAAAATGAGGTATCGCTAAGATTATTTAGGAAAGTTAAAAAATTAAAATATCACAATTTCCCCCCTCCGCAAGAGTCGTACGACAGCAGGGCCCTTGCTATCGCAAAACCTGCGAAGTTGGACAAGTTACCTTTAAAATATTATTAAAATTTTGATAAATTGTTTTAATTGCTGGTCATGGGCTTGACTTTAAAAATATCAACAACAAAAGTACAATAAGATTTACACATTTTTCAAAGGTACTTCAGTGAGTACAAGTAAAAATATAAATGCAAGGATATTTACAAAAACATAGAAAATATTCATTTAAATATAAAAATTATTTCAATATGTACACAAAAATTTTAAATTAAATATGTTCCCTGGAGTACTGCAATAAATGCTAGCTAGTTGACTGTAGAAAAAAGTTCTATTCACATGATGAAAAGTTCTTCAAATCAAAGTTCTTTCAATAGTAATTGAACTATTGATTTATTTATATGAAAAATAATTTAATGTAAATATTCAATTGTATATTCAACTAAAATGGCATGAAAAAACATTGATAAATAAAAATACAAATGTTTCAAATAGAAAAATAAGAATATACTAATGTTTGATGTCAGTGACATTTCATTGAGTTAAACATCAGTGACAAAAGTAAGTTTTTGTTAATCTTGATGATGTTGCCTAAGCAACTGGGAGTATCACCAAGTCTGGGCAAAAAAGGGACAAGGTCTTTGTGATCTGTTTCATGCATTCTCCCAGAGAGAGAGACAATGCACAAAACAAAACACAATATTGTTAAACACTGTTTTTAAAACAGGAAGTCTCATTTCATTTATCATCGTTTTGTTCTTTGGGAAACACCAAAGAAGAAAAATATGCAAGACTCAGCCCTCCATGGGGAAATGATTTTAGAACGGACTGACTCTTACCAAAAGGGACAGAATTATAAAGGCAGGACAAGCTTTTTTTTTTTTTATGTAGTTAATTTATTACTCATGACTTAATTTAAGTTTATCTGGTGAATGAAAACATCTTAATTTAGAAATATGCACAATTTGTGTGGCTTGTTTTGTTAAAGGATTTGGTTTATTAATTTCATAAGTTACTTCATAACATTGTTTAATAACTTCATATGGGCCAGAAAAAGGAGGAGTTAATTTTCTAGTATTGGGATAATGGAATTCTTCATAAACAACAAGATCACTTGGGTTAAATTTCTTATCAACAAAACGTGCATCATATCTTATTTTGTTTTTGTTATGGTAATCTATTGTTCTTTGTAAAGCCAAATTACGAGCTTCGTTAACAGGTTCATAATAACTATTTTGACCAATAGGGGAGTCGTAAGGTAATGTACCAAGCAACAAGTAGGCAGGTGGATATTTGGTTATTGAATGGGGAGTTAAGTTATACTCATTAGTAACACTTTCTAATAATTTAGTCCAAGGAACTTTAGTGGAAGTGGAATTAACTTTACATTTAAGCCTAGTTACTAATGATTGATTAACACGTTCAACTTTGCCATTTGTTTGTGGGTGATGTGCTGTGGTTAAAAGATGTTTAACATTATAATTTCTTAGGAATTTTTTAAATCGAGAGGAAGTAAACGCAGCATTTCTATCAGTTAATAATTTTACAGGGACTTGAATTTGGAAAATTTGTTTTAGAATATTAATGTAAGTTTCAGAGTTTTCATTTTTTGAAGGAAAAGCCCAAACATGTCTTGTCGCATGGTCAATCACAATATGAAGAAATTTTTTTGTTGAGTTGTAATAATTGAAACCTCCAACAGTATCTACAGAAATACATTCGAAAGGTGTACTAGTAGGAGGTACTTGTTGGAGTAGGCCAAATCTTTTTTGTTTTCGCTTTTTGTTAAGTTGACAAACAGAGCAATGTTTAACAAATTCAGTTATATCAGAGGTAATATTAGGCCAATAATACTGAGGAGTAATTAAATTTAACATTTTTTGGACACCAGGATGACCAAATTGTTCATGAGCTTGATTTAACAATTTAAGTCTTAATGAAAATGGCACAACTATTTTGTACAAATTTTTCTTTTTTATTACTATTACATCTTTAACTTCATGATACTTAGGTCCACAGAGATTATCATTTTTTTGTTGAGTTTTTATTTCATTTATGTCTAACAAATGTACTGCATGTTGAAGATGGTGAGAAACTGGATGCCTAGATAACATATCTGCTTCAATGTTAGTGCAACCTTTTTGATATTTAATTTCATAGTCAAACATACTTAACTTTAATGACCAGCGGAATAACCTACCTCTTAAGTTTTTAACATTTTTGAGCCAAACGAGAGCCGCATGATCAGTATGAATGACAAATTTTTGACCGTGGAGGTAATAGTAAAATTTATCCAAAGCATCAACTATTGCAAGACATTCTAACTCGGTTATAGCATAATTTTTTTCATAGTCTCTTAAAGTTCTAGAATGATAAGCTATTGGATGTAAAATATCAGAGGCATCAGGTTGTTTCAAAACAGCTCCAACACTTTTTTGTGATGCATCGACAAAAACATGACAAGTTACATCAGGGTTATATAAATTTAAAACCGGTTTAGTTGTTAGGGTTTCTTTAAGCTTGTCAAATGCATCCTGACATTCATTTGTCCAGTTAAATTTTACATCTTTTTTCAAAAGTTGATTTAAAGGATATCTAAGTTTAGCATATTGAGGAATAAATTTATTGTAAACATTTACAGAACCTAAGAACCTTTGAAGTTCTTTAACATTAGTGGGTGGTTGCAATTTTTTGATAGTTTCAATATTAGCATTATTAGGGGAAACTTTACCTTGTTCAATTTCATAACCCAAAAAGCTAATTTTAGTTTGGGCAAAAACATATTTGGTTAGTTTCAATTTAATGTTTTCTTTTTCACATATTTCAAAGATTGTTTTAAGATGTTTCCAATGTTCTAGTTCAGATGAAGAGTACACAATGATATCATCAAAATAATTGCAAGCAAAATCAATTTTATATTTAGTTAATATTCTTCGAATTAATCTATTAAAAATGGCAGGAGCTACTTTAATGCCAAATGGTAATCTGCACCACTCATATAAGCCAAAATTTGTGCAGAAAGCTAGTTTTTCAGTATCTTTTGGGTGAATGGGCACATGCCAATACCCCGAAGCCAAATCCAAAGAGGAAAAAATTTTTGCTTTTGATAATTTATCTAGTAGACTATCCATGAGGGGTAAGGGTTCAGAGTCTGATTTGCATAGAGCATTTAATTTCCTGAAATCTATGCATAATCGAGTCTTTTTACCCTCATCACGTTTAAAAGCTAAAGTTACAGGAGATGAATAGGGACTATTACTTTCTTTAATTAAACCAGCTTGCAACAATTTCTCAACCTGACTCTTTATTTCTTGTTCCTCAACAGGAGAAGTACGATAAGGTCTCAAACTAACTGGCAAGTCAGAATTGAGCACAATTCTCTGTGGTTCAACTCTGAGTGCACCAACATCATACTTGTCCTTTGAAAAAACTGAATCAAAATTTTTAATTATGTCTTTTACTTCTTTTCTTAACTCACATTTATTCTCTGTGACAGACTGAGGAGGGTTAACCTGATCTTCAGTGGTCTGAGAACAATGGGAGTTTATTTGTTTACATTCAGAAATATGTAAAGAAATGTTTTGTTTGTTTTTATCATTTGAATGATTTTTATCATTTTGACTTTTATTTAAGTTTTTTCCATTTTGACAAATTTTTTGTTTACTGCAGTCTATAGTTATGTCATATTTTGACAATTCTGGCATTCCTAGGATTATATAAGGTAAAGTATGATCTAGAACATACATAGTCACATTTTTGTTTATGGTACCAATTTTTAATGAAAATGTACATGTTTTAGTAAGGCTAATTGTACCCCGGGTTTGCTGCACAACTATACCTTGAGCATTTGTCATTTTTAAATGGTTTTTTGTCACTAAATCACATGGGATTAAAGAGATAGTTGAACCAGTGTCTAAAACACATGGCAACGGGTTTCTTTTGTAGTATCCGGATACTGTAGGTAATTGCCATTGTTGATTTTCCTCCTTTCGAGGGTCAAAATTAGGTGGAGCAGGATTGGGAGATGGTAATTGTCCTGCGGAAAGTCCAAATGGGCAAGTTTGTACCCAATGATAAGCATTGGCAATGCCTTGTTTTGTGCAAAGCCAGCATGGTGAAGGTGGTAGTTTCTCTTGAAAATGGGTGTTAGCATTACTAAAAGGTCTGAAATTTTGCCTAGGTGGAGGAGTTTGGTAATTGTTATTTTGCCCGAAATTTTGCCTGGGAGGAGAATTTGGTTGAAAGTTATTTGGCCTAAAATTTTGCCTGGGTGTAAAGTTATGGGGCCTAAAATTTCTTGGCTGCCATTGGTTACCACTAACAGAGTTTGTTTTTAAATTTTGGGTGGCAGAATGGCTAGGGTTAATTTGATTTTCATCTGATTTTTGAATTTTTATCAATTTAGAGGCCGTTGTGAGCCATTCTGTGGGATTGTTAGGGGAATTTATAGCAAGAAGTTGTCTTAAATTAACTGGCAAGCCATCCGAAAGTCCTTCAAGAATCACGCTTGTAGCTAAATTTAATTGTCTGCCTATTTTTAATTTTTCTTGGAAGTATAAAGTTATATCATCACCTTCTTTAAATGATTTCGAAGTGAAATCACTCAAATTGACCAGGTTAGGTGAGATGTACCTTTCAGTTAAAAAGGAAATGAATTCCTCCCAAGTTTTAATGGTATCGTAGGAATTTACATATTCAGTTAAGGCATTGTTTTTCAAGTATGCTGTTATGTTGTTCAATTTCCATGTATCATCTAAGTTATGCTCTTGACATTTATCATTAAAGTATTTAAGCCAAGAATTTACATTCATAGAGTTATTCGGGTCAAAAGGGATGATAATGACAGAATTAGTAGCCTGCATTACAATACCAGATTCATCTGGTTTAGCATTTGTTTTGTCATTCATTTTAACTATTTTACCAGATCTTAAATTCATGCAGGAAAAAATTTAATACAAGTTAGGGAAAACAATTTTAAATTTAAGGGAATTTTAAAATAAGTACATGTTAAACTATTTACTTTAATACTGCAATTAAATACACAGAACAATACTAATTTTCAGTATAATTTCACGAAAATTCAACTACTAAAATTCAGAAATAATTATGTATGAAACATAAACAACACACTCAAAAAATAGAATGATACTAAATAAATTCA
>BGPR01042664.1:0-13188 GCA_013235015.1 Araneus ventricosus
CATAAAAATTTTGTATTGTCGTGATGAAGGTAAAATCTGAAGGCTAAAGTAAACCAAAACTCTTTAACTTTACAGACTTTACTCACCTGACAATAAGAATCATAAAAAACAACACAATACTTTCGATAATTTAATAAAAATTACAATGAAATAACTAGCCAAAAAATGTCTTCGACCATGCCAAAGCTACAAGTACAAGTGGAATGACTACAAAAGTAGGAAAATTTTCGAGCCAGTCAAGCCAGAAAGTAATGTTGAAACGATTTTATTATTTTTTAAAAGAGATAAATTAAGAAAAACAGTTGTAATGATGTTAAATAAAATCAAGAATTTGGTTTGAGCTTAGGGGGCCAGCCCGACAGCCTCCCCTGATTCGCCACTGATGGCAACAAAATTGTGTGTCACCCTTTTACGTACCTTTTTAAATGAATCACCATTTGAACGATGATCGAGTTAAGCAATAATAGTTACCGATTGTATCAAGGATTATTTTTATTTATGAATGCATTCACGTATAAATGTGTCTACAATCGCTTTTGTATCAACGGAATGAAAATATAAGGGCCTGTTTCGGACAGTCCACCTCGTATTTCCATTACGCGTTGTCAAGACGAAATATAATGCCGCATGAATTTTTTATTCTTCTCCGCCGTGGGAATTACCTCAGAGAGCGGTAATAGGATGCAGAGCTAGTCGCTCATTCGAAGAATAAACATGTCTTTTATGTTTTTCATCGAGTGACTGACAGCTACGGGTGTGCAAAGGCCGACAACATGATATTCCCCTCACCCATTGTGAAACAGCGGAAACGGGTCTTGTTTAAGCGACAAACTACGCGTCACTATCTCGCATTTTCACTGACAAGTAAAATTCGATTGTATTGCTCTGTCTACGACATTAACAGAAATCGTTATGGATAATAAAATGGGATAATTTTTTGGTTGGAATAATTTATTTTCTCTTGCTAAATACAATAAATAAGTAGAACACTCACTCGCCAAAGCCTAAAAAAAGTATATAAATTCATTTGTACAAAATAATCTGAAGTCTATAGAGGTGTCTTTGAAAATTTTGGCATTTGGGACCAATTTTCCATATCGTATTTGGTAGCGCATAAAAAAAGAGACATTTTACCATGATTAAGAATAGAAGAAATACATCGCACAAAATGATATTTTTTAAAGGCCAATAAAATGTATTAGATATGCTTTCATTAAATTGAGAGAAAATTCGGTTCATCCTACCAGTCGTTTTTCAGTTACATTAAATTTTATGTTTTTGCGCTAATGCGCTGCACTTAGGATATTCTCCAAATTAAAACTTTTCTACATAGGCATTCAAAATCAATAGTGGGCAGTTATTTGATATGCAAATATTATCTTCAATCTCAGTGCTATATAAGAACGTATGAAAAGTACTGCAAAAAGTTATCTAGAAAAAACAATTTCTAAGATATATCACTATTTTGGCACTTTCAGTCTCTTCACCCTGGTATGCTCGGGCAGGGCTAAAATTAGATTTCAAAGAAAAAAAACCCCCCCCCCCCGAAAAAATATCAAACTGGAAATGAAAAAGTTTTACGTCGAGTTAAATTTTACAATTAATTATTATTTAGCATTTTCATTCTAACGAGGAAAAAAGCAGAAATATATGAGATTACTGGACTATAATTATAAGGATATAGCAAAAAGTATTATTTGTATAACAATAGATTCAATTAAATCTTACGAATTAATTCCAGTAGCTTTGTGTATTACTGTAATTACTGAAAAGTACCATAATAATATCTTGCGAAGAAGAAGATTATAAATATTTATAGTTTGATTGTTTAAAGTTCCACAAATAATATCAACATAAGGGTAAAGAATTAATTTGTGTAACTTTTTTTTCTATGAGAAATGATAAGAATTAAAATTTTGTTCAGACAATACTTGGGCTTTAAATTAATTCACGCACAAACTTAACTGCGTATGTCAGAAAAGATCAAATTACGCGTTTTCTCTAAGCTGCAGCGTAACATTGCAAGGAGCTCAATGAATTCCAAATTTAAACCGGAGTGGCACACTTAAAGCGCATGATTTGCGCTTCAATTTGTCTCATTAGCTTTAGAAAAAGAGAGGCAGAACAAATTTTCCTTTCAGTGTCATTTTTAAAAAAATTGTCGAGGCCATAACAATATGTATTAAGATATTTTAATTCATTTTTGAGAAATTTTAAAAGGAATAACTGCACACTGATATATTTTTTCTTATATTTGATATAATTTCCTCAACGATAATTGGCATCCATTACCGAGACTGATTTCCAAGCGACGTAGAAGTTGTTCCTGAGTGGAATTCTGTAATTTGCAACCTATCGTTTACAAATTACAAAATTCCTCCCCAGCTATGCGATAGGCAGTCGCAACCAAACGCAAAGCTCCTCGGGCGTTGCATCAGCTCCGTTGTTTGGATGACCTCTTGAGTTCAGTCAGCTAATCGGAAGATCCGAAGGTCAGAATGATGCAAAAGGGTCCTCCGCATACAAATAAGGCGATCTCTCGCAAAATCCGGTGGCGCCCCTCCGCACAATAAATCGCCAGTTTCTTCGCCCACTTTCAAAGTGACACACCGAAGTGATATTTATTGTGTGAATCTCGGGTTTCCCCGGACATTGTTACATTTTTATTCATTCGTTTTGTGCCAGCAGTGAGTTCAAGGTGCGAAAACATACACACACCTGTGAGGATACGCAAGACAGGTGTCAGTGTAGTGATGAAGTAGCCAGGAGAAGGTAAGTTTTGCATAACTCTCGTCTTTTACTGTTGTTGGACAAAGAGGAATCTACTGGAAATGGATGTCCAAGGATTATTTTCTTCTCCTGAGAAATAAAAATGTGCCTTATATTTCTTTCAATAAAATGTTTAAACGATTTTGTGCATTTATCAATGCTTCATGGGCACATAAGGGAATTAAACTATGATAATTGATGAGCCACTACTTAAAAATGTTGTACTTATGAGAATGTGAAACACGTTAACAATCATGTTTTATAGAGAAGGTTATAACATAAAAAGTAAAGAACGTATAGGCATGTCCTTCAAAGTAAATCCGTTTATAAAAATATACTGTTACACACAACTCAAGTAGTCGAGTGTAAGTTATTCAAACCCTGATAAAGAGTGTACAGAATTACTTTATCAGTGTCATATTTATATGCTGTGAAAAGGGGAATATTGTGTACTTCAAAGAAACCCAAGACCAATGGAAAGATAAAAGAACGTTTTACTTTATACTATTTATCTTTAAATGTGAAACAATTTATTTGCAGTTTTTGCTAAAATCACTCTTTAAAAGAATTAGCCAGACGAGATATCATTATATTATAAATGATAATGAATTAAATAATTCACTAAAGCATATGTTTTATATGTTTCTAACAATATATGAATAATAGTTGAATTTGATTTTTTACATGAATTATACTGTGCACTACATTTTAATTTTGTTACATATGGTTGCCTTTTGTTGTGTTATACATTTCTTTCCATTTATTTAGCAGCAAACTAATGAAATAACCAAGATAGTAAAAAATGTATATTTTATGGTTGAGAAATTACAAATAGCTTTATCTTTATTTTCTTGAAATCCTATAATCCAACCCAAATGTAATTTTTTTTAAAAAAGTCCCTCCGTAATATATTTTTAAATACAGCATGAACAAATTTAATTTGTGAAGTTCTTTTTAGATATATATCAAAGATTATTTATTTAATTCGAAAACAAATAAAATCGGGTAGTAAAATCATTGCATGCTTTTGTAAGGATTGCATTTAACCACCTTTTGAAGTAACATGATAAAAATGCATCGAGTCTTAATAAAAGATCTAAGAAAAAATTATACCGTATCATTTTTGTATGATTTTTCGAGATGTTTCTTATTTTGATGTTAATTAAATCCTAATTACCATTTATTTATTCTTATGGATTAAATTTTGAAATTTCCTTCTATTGCATTTTAAATTCTTTTTCAATTTATCTTTAAAAGACACCAAGTGATGTGTTTATTTATTGTAATGAATTGAATCCCAATCAATCTGGACAATATCGTTAATTTCAATCTCTGTGTTTTGCCAGTAACAATTACACATTTATTACCATTTAGAAAATTGGTATACCGAATGTGCGTCTGGGAGTTGGTTGCTATTGAGTTTATCTTGAGCCTTCCAGCGCGCGTTTTTAAGAGTATTATTGACCAGCATTTAGGCGTTATTTTATAGTTATCCACCATCTTTAATTTTTGTAGACTAAATTAAACAAACCCTGGAAATAATTCTACTGTTTTTTAGAAGAAATGTCTTTATACACAAAGCCTCCTAACCATATTTGAGTCTTTTTATTAAGACTTTCCTCGATATTTTTCCTTTTTTAGATACCATAAAAAATTATTTTATTGGGAAGCATGTTTGTATTTATGTATGAAATTGCATTCTACCATAAATTTTACATTGCATTCTACCATGTATTTCTAGATGTGAAATATATTTATGACATTAATTGAAGTTTGTGAACCAGTTTAATTTGTCTTGTGAACCAGTTTATTTTGTCTTATGATCAGTCATTGCTTATGACAGCGTCTAAATAATCAGAAAATCATAGATGTTCCGATGGCTGCCTTGATTACCAAAAAGGAATGTCGTAATATCCGCATTAAGCTACTTCTTTTAATGTATAATGGCTGTGGCTCCGTTCAGGCCTTGTGTCAAACAATGCCGTTTCACATTTTCTGGGCTGTTTTGACATTCAAATCAATTCGTTCCCCTTCTCTGTGGTCCAGAAGAAATAATGCCGAATTTCACCAGCGGAGACGTGATTCTTTTTCATAAGAAGCAAATCTACGGTGTGTCCAATAGATGTCGATTAATTGTTCACGTTCCATTTGAAACGAGGCGATGGCATTGTTATCTGTGTGCTGATAACGACTTTCCTGACAGGTCGCCACAGCGTTGACGAAACATTAAAAGACGTGCAGTAAAAGACGAAGAATAAGAAAGTCTCGTTATAAGATATTCTTTAAACTCATTATACAAAAAGAAAGTAAACGGTGACACAAATTAACATTAACAGATGGAAAGGGTAGTTTTTATACGAAATTGCATAAATTAAATGACATGGCTATGCATTAATTAAAATATCCGATCAGTTTTGTGTCATCTATAAAAACTCATTATACAGAACGAAAGTAACTGGTCTCGTAGCACTTGAGAGAGGAAGATGAAAACTGTAGTTTCAATACGAAATTGCATAAATTAAGTGACATATATTAAATCTGAAGTATTTTCTATGGAATTTCAGAAAGAAAGGAACTGATACCATAACATTTGAGAGAGGAAGATAAGTGTACTTGTTATGCAAAAGTGCATGAATTAAGTGACATACACTATGCATGGAGTAAAATATCAAAGTAATTATATATTTTCTAGCAAAATACGGTTAATAAATTTTTACAACATACGAAGGGAATAAATTGTTCCTCAAAGTATAAGTATTTAGGCTTTCTATTTCTGCTCTCATTTCGATTCCGGCTTTATCAGAATTTTGTCAAACCCTTTGATGCACAAATTTATTTAACATTAGATGGTACATCCTATTTGGGACATTCATTATTTCAATCCTTATGATAGCATAATGGACACCTGAGACACTTAAGAGTGTCCAAATGATTTTTTTTCCTACTTTGCTTTAATTACACATTTAAATGTAAATATTCTATGCAGTGCACGAGTCAGACGCGTACTTTTATGTCAAGAGGTTGAAGATGGCTTTAAGTCCAAAGGATTCCTCCTCAAAACTAACTGCGGGTTCAAGCTATTATCACGTTTACTTTTCCGTTAAATTACCCTCACAATTCATGCCAGCGCAGTGGCGAATCCGGGGGGGGGGGCCTCCGGGGCCCCACCCCCCCCCAGAACCAAGCCAGAATTCTTGATTTTATTTAAAATCATTACAACTGTTTTGTCTTTATTTCCCTCTTTAAAAAAATAATGAAAACGTTTCAACATTGCTTTCTGGCTATACAGGCTCGAAAATTTTTTTACTTTTGTAGTCATTCCACTTGTATCTGTAGTTTTGACGCGGTCGAAGACATTTTTTGGCTAGTTATTTCATTGTAATTTTTATTCAATTATCGAAAGTATTGTATTGTTCTTTATGATTCTTATTGTCAGGTGAGTCAAGTCTGTAAAGTTAAAGAGTTTTGGTTTACTTTAGCCTTGAGATTTGACATTCGTCATGACGATACAAAACTTTTATGCCCTCACCCCCCGCCCCTCCAGACCCGAATCCTAGATTCGCCACTGTGCGAGCGCAAACTTTCGATAACGTCATTCAGGAGCGGATTAATGGTAAAGATGAGGGCTAGGCAATCCGCTAGGGCTGTGGGATCAGAGAACAGATAGTGAGAAAAAACAGTGTTAGCAAAACTTTTCACTATTTTTTAAAAGTTTCCATTTTTTAATCCGATAAAATGTTTTTGGATGAGGCGGTTAAAGTGCTGCTGCATCGCTATGTGATAAATTTCCAGGAGTATTGAGACACTTGCAACTTCAGCAGATTGGAGTCTCACTCAGAGTTCTGAATGAAATATAGGAACATCTCATTTACCTTAACTGCAGTGGGATGAAAACAGTTAAGATTTTATTTAGACAGAAATCTTAAAGTAAATAAATAAATAAACTAATTAATTGAGGGCTCAAAATAATTATAAAAGATTCAGAAACTAGGTGTGAAGCTTTTCTAACATGGTTTATCGAGAAAAGATATTTATGAATTTCAAAAACAATGCATTTTTTCATAAGTTACGTTTTGAAATGAAATAAAACTTATGAAAGCTTCATTTTAGAGCAAATATACCACTTTGTCAACACCCATGGTTTTTTCTCATAATAATTTTCTTCAGTTGAAACAATAGCATGTTTATGCATCCAACTCATTATGGAGAAACGATTTTTGTTAAAGAAAATGAATGTGTCCATATCATTCAGATAGAACCGACTTGACAAATGACTGTATTTGAAGGAAAAAACAATTATTTTCTCTAGAGATAGTCGTGGAGTGATTTAGGTGGAATGAATTACATATTTAATAAAATTATTTGTTGAATATTTAACGCAGTATAACATCAAGCAATGAAGACTACTTTCCTTCTAGTATTTCTTAATAATTTGAGAGAATAGCTCCAAATTGTAATCATATATTTGCAGGCATAACTATTCTTCACATTATTTTTTTTATTTTTATTTTAAAGTCTAGAAGAATAATAATCATATTAACAGGGTTAATGATTTTAATTTTTTTTCAACGTCTGTGGTTTCTTGTATACTAAGTTTTTTTTATGAAAAATATTCTCGCTAAATTTGGAAGAAGAAATTTTAGAGCAGAATAAGGAACAAAATCTTATTGTGCTTTTTTACCTGTTAAGTTAAAAAAAATATATTCAGATGATTTTCATCCAAATTTTGCAAAAATATTTATTTATTGGTTGTACTTTGAAAAGCTGCTAGAAATTTGATGGATAAGCTTTTGTTCCAGTTACGAAAAATATTGGCCTGAAAGAAAAAAAATGGTTTCATTTTCAAAATCCATTCTATAATTTGTCTAGGAACGATAATCTACAAACATCCTAGACAATAATTAACATTTACAAATCAGCATCATATATTTGAATTAAAGATAAAAGGATATTTGTTTAAGGAAAAGCTTTTAATTTACAGTACAGCTGAAATTGCTGCAATAATATTTAAATAAAGACATACGCACATATTTAAGTAAATGTAATTGGAAATTTACAACTTTAAATGGTATGCATTATCATATATAAGCGGTTGAAATAAATATAATATGTATTAAATAAATGAAAATTATTATTTTAAGAGTCATTGAAATAAAAATATTAATTGTTGCATATACATATAAATACCTACTTGTATGAATATTTCGTATTTTGAATAAGCTCCCTAGGGTTTTCAGCTCCAAGGATAGCAGGCGACGAGGATTCCAAGCATCCATTTCTTTTGTTGCCGGATTTCGTAAAAAATCTTTCCAAGCTCCAAAAATTTTGTTTTTTTCTCCTTTCGATTACAGTACTTAACTTTTTCTACCGTGAATATAAACTATCTCTTTCTAACAGAATATATAAAACAATTTAGTTGATTTAGAGTCAATCAACAGAAAGTTCTCAAAGAAATTTAAAAAAAAAAACGTTAATAGGAGGGGAGGAGGGAGTATGGTGGTCCAAATGTATATCAGCAGGTACTTGTTAATAAGCAATTTGTAGTAAGCAGTATATTTAACAATTACATTCAAAATAAAAATAAAGTTCACTATTTTGTACAGTATAACAATAAACAGTCATTACATAAATAAATATTGCATTCTTCACAAATAATTTTAATTAGTTTTTGTTGATTTGCACCAGTACATCGTAAACATCTTCTTGTTTCTTCTTCAGATATAAAGGTGTTACACCAAAAAGTTTTCTTTCTTTAAATGGTGGACCACTTTTTGGAAACAGCACTGATATAGTTCTTATACCAACACCAGAAAAAGGAGAAAGGAAATTTTCTTATTTACATCTCAGATATTTATTACAGATATTGTGAGACAATTGTATTGTAAAATTTTTCCTCCCTCTATTTGCAACATATATAGTAAAATAAATAATATATTTGCATATAGTACTTTACAAAATTCTTTGAAGAGGAAAACCATATGTACTGATTCATGAAGTGAATGTAAGCGGACAATTATAGTTGCATTTTTGGCGAATTCAAAAAAGTTGAAAATATGGTTTGGTACGTGTTTCCATTTTTTTTAAATGGATATTTTAACTTTTAGGTGTTTGAAATCATTGGTGGTTTACATGTATGTTTTTCGAAAAAAAAACTTAAAGCATACAGATGTAAACTAAAACGAACTTTCATATTTCGCAGGTTTGGTGAGGAAGGTTTAAAATGCGATCAATGTTAAAACTTTTACTCAACGAAACACAAACAAAAATGAAAGATAACGTGTACTAATGTAAGGAAGAAATTTTGCGGATTTCTTTACGAATATGTTGAAAATGACATTATCATTCGCATTACATTACAATCGTTATTAAAGAATGATATCGTGGGGCGAAAACTACAACGGATTAGGTAAGTTGGCGTAAGTGCTCAGGAAGGTACATACGGTACTAAGTACTTAACAGAAGAAAGCACTCTATTAAAGGTTTAATAATGACTGTACTCTCAAAATGTTACAGGTGGGTAACTGTAGTAGGTGATCCCTAAGCTCTACTAACAAACACTTTTCAAAAATAGGTAAGTTGATCGTCAAAGGAAAGTTTATTTCAATAACTAACATTTAAGGCTTAAGTTCTCCAAACACTGATTTGTTGTTACTAGTAGAACAGTCGTCTTAGTACTTGTCCTACGATATATATCTTTAGTTTATTATGAATAATCTCACAGCATGCTTTTATTAATGACTATTTATTTTGATATCAAGCTTCACACTACGTATTTAACAGAAGAAAACACTGTATTAAAGATTTAATAATGAAACCAAAACATATATTGTTAGGAAAAGATACAGAGAATTCTTGAAAAAAATTCAGAAATTATTTTAATAAAAAGTGAAGGATCATATTTTTATTTTGGTAATGAAGAAAGTTCGGAATATGTGTGAATCTTCTGTTATTTTCTTTATTATCTGGTCTAGAGTCGAGATCATAACTTTTAACAATTCAAGACAAAGTCGAATCGAGAGTCTATGATTTTAGAAAGGATTATAGCTTAGTGTCATCAAATTTGTTGAAACATGTTATTGATAAAACTGTATATTGTAGCTATTTACGATGCACAATTTCACTCAGCTTTATTTTGCATTTTTTTTGAGAATAAAATGTCGGAAAGGAATTAAGAAGGAAAATAATATGCACTGGGCTCACACCAAAGGGGTCATAAAATAGTTGATTTTTGATCCTAGACTGAAACCAGTATGAAAATCTAATTTCTTCAGGTTTCTATCGAATATATCAATTTTTTATCTGACCCTTCACAGTTATTTCTTGGGGAATGCACGATAACAGTGCTAATTATGAGTTTTGAACATTTCAATACGCTGGCAATTCAATGGAACGCTGTCAATGTCTTTACAATTAAAAACATTGACACGATGCATTAAACTCAGTTATATATGTTTGAAAAATGAGGTTTTCCGATTAGTTTTAAGGAACAAAATTTTTTCTAGCAATGGAATAAATATTTGGGTTCTTTTTTTTCACCATCAGCAAAATTGTGATTTTCGCCAGTTGAAGCAATGTAGCTTGAAAAATCCTCAAGTACACCAACTCAAATTTAAATGAAAGTTTTTTTTCCTTGTCCAATTGAAAATCAACATATTTGCGAATTCGACAAATTTTTGTAAATTTCTGGAGAGAAGTTTATGATCTCTATTTTTCGGAAAAAAGATTTTCTATTTATGGTTTATTTTTCAGAGATTTTCTGAATGTTTGTGCGATTTTGCAGAACTTGAAGAATTTTACTCAGATTTAGATAAAAAGTTTGCTTATGTAGAATCTGTTCTGATCTGTGGCCCAGTAAAAGATTTATTAATCGAGAAAAATGCTTTTGTTTATTTTCTGTCTGCGACATTTTCATGATAATCGCAACTTTTATTTTTCTTAATTCTGTTAAGTTAAATAACTTTATCCTGGTTTAAAATTATTTTACATCAAATCATAATATTCTTTGATGTTCTCAGTTAATTTGAGTTAAATTAAAAGCTGTTTGGCAACATGAACCGATTTTTTTTCAGTTCTTCAAAACCGATGAATTTACCAAATCATTGATCGAATTGATTCTTGTTGCGCTGTTTTTCCGATTCTTTGCCGGGGGAAATGGTTTATACTTTTAGTTTGCGTAAGCATCGATAAACTGATTGGCGATCAAGCCAGATCAATGTTTACGATTTCAGAAATCTCGAAAATCTATTATCAGGCAAAATAGTTGCTAGGGGTACTCTGCTAAAGACAGCATGCATGCAATTCTGGAAAAAATAATGCTGATATCACTGAGACCAGAAAGTAATTTAAAATGTCTAATTTGGAGTCTTTATAGAGAACTTTCAGTAGCTTTAACATAAAAAATATTTGTCATAAATTGATCGAATTTATAAAAAAAAAAAATTGTGTTGAAGTAACTTCAGATGCAAGCTTCGCGTTGAATATTACGATTACTTTCGAAGTACAAGCATATATTTCCTAGTAAAAATATTATCATTATTTTGTATTAGAATTTCTTTTTCCATAATTTTTTTATAACTAGAAAAAATTACATGAATTAAAGTAATTGCCAATTACAATTTCACCTTTAACTTAAAATTTTATGTTTTCCAAATCATATAAGTTGTTTAGGGGAATATGCTAATGCGCCAATACACGAGTCCAGTGACATTACTCTGTGTTCTATACCCATTTCAGGACTTTATCTGCATAAAGAAGTCAACTTATTTACTTCCGACGCAATACAGTATGTAAGCAAAAATCATTGAAAACCACTGTGACACAATTTACAGTATTTCTAAGATGTTCACTGAACATTAAAGGACCTTGAAATCTGTATATAATTGTTATTATTATCTATTTCTTGTCGATTACGACTGAGAGAAGCAGAATTCTTGGATAAAGAATATGGAGATGGAGTCAAAATCCCAGCTGAAATACGTGCTATTTTTAATTCATTTTCTTCTTACTTAAATCAGGTCAGCCACCATGCACTGGCATACTATTGTGTAGTTACTGATGAAGTTGGAAGTAAAATGTTCGAGAAAAAGTTCTTGATCGTTGATGAATTTCTTGAAATGGAAACAACAGAATAATATTTGATAAGTCGTCGAAAAAAACAACATTTTTTCTGAATCTGCGACGCTACATTGATTACCTAAAACAAAGCGTTTTAAATTGTGAATCGTGGTCCTAGTTGGGGTCACGCAGAATACTTTTGGGGATACGAAAACATTCTCAGAGTTGGATTCTTAAATATGTATTTCTGAGCACAGATTTTTAAAATAAATCATCTTAATTTAAAGCGTTTCATTAAAATTTACAGAATAACTACTTTAACTTGAATTTCTTTTATCATTAATTAGACTCTCGTTTTTTTTAAATTTCTTTTGCAATTTTTGAGGGTGCGCTAGAATTTTTCGGACTGACAATAAGGTTGTGAGTTTGAGAAAAAGTTTAAGATGCCTTGGTCTAAAGATTTTAAATCCTGTTAATGTAAGTATGGTAGTAATAATAAAAATTAAATATACTATATAATATAGTAATAGCCCGACATGTGCGAATATTTCACATTTTAAAATTCGCAAGTAACAGAAATAAAATGAAAATCTCCCCATTCGTTTTCAAAATGAGCCGGAAACAGATAAACTCGCTCATGTAATAGAAGTTATCAATCTTGTCAGGCGATCATTTGGAGGATGATAGAAATGATGTCATTGAGTTGTTGGACTCGCATAGCAAAGTGCTGACATTCGATGAGATAACAAAGATGCCATTAGAAGCCGACACCTTAGATCCATATCCACCAGACTAGGTCTCGGCTCACTTAAAAAAAAAAGAGTTACAAATTTTGGAGACAACAAACTCTAATGAGGAACGCAAGGCAAGGAATAATAATAATAAATATTAGCTTGCTGTGAAATTTTACATGAGAAAAAAAAAGCTGTTGAGTCTTCAGAGGAGTTGGATTTCATGAAGCCATTGAAATATCCTCGTTTTGTATAACACTTTTATTTTAAAATGTACAGTTTTGTATCGATAGCACTGGCGAATCCAGGTGGCTGCAGACCCTCCCCCCCGAACTAACCCAAAATTCTTGTTTTTTTAAAAAAATGACTACACCTATTTGTTATTAATCTTTTTTTTTTAAAAAAAATAATAAAACGGGGCAACATTGCTTTCTGGCTTGGCAGGATCGAAAATTTTCCCACTTTTGTAGTCATTCCACTCGTACTTGCAACGTTAACACGGTCGAAAACATTTTTTGGCTAGTTATTTCATTGTGCTTTTCTTAAATTATCGAAATTATTGTAGTGCCCTTTGTGATTCTTATTGTCAGGTGAGTAAAGTTAAAGTGTTTTCACTTACATAAGCCATGAGGTC
>BGPR01042665.1:0-13106 GCA_013235015.1 Araneus ventricosus
TGAAGGAAAAGGGGTGGAAATTTCAAAGTGATATTCGGTCGGTTTCGGACAGCCGCCGTCTTTTGCTTGCAAAGACGTTTGGGACGTTACCGTATCGATAGAGTTAAACAAGATTCTGCTTTAGCTTGTAAGGATTAATTTTATGAGTGGCAAAGTTTAACCAAAAGTAAAATCAGGAAATTCAGCGCATTTCGAAAAATGAGAAATGAAAATTTCCCGAATTAAAAATCGGAATACGTTTTCATTACATTTTAATGTGGCAAATCTCAGATATGGAGAGTTTATAAACACAGATTTAGAAGAAAAAAATTATCCGGTCTACAAATATGTCCACATTGCGAAATTGCAATTCAAATAGAAATTAAAAAACAACACTTAAAAACACAAATTTCTTAGTATTCAAAAAGATGATTTTTAAAAAATTTTCTTAGTTTTTAGTTTCCAATTATTTACTACAATTATTATCGAATCTTGAAATCAATTTTTTCAAAAATTCTCTGCAAGATGGCGCCACTTGTAAAGAATCGAAATTTAATTAAAATTAATCAATAGACGTATAATTAAGTTCTGAAAATATTAAAATAGTGTATTGTAATCTAGACCACGAAAGTTTACAGAATTTAGAAACTCTTGTAAATGAGGAAGTAAGTTTAAAATCGGTTACAAAATTTCATCTTTGCAAATAAGAAACAAATCAAGTTAAATAAAAGTGTCTAAAAACGGACATTTTCTGAATAAAAAAATGAAATATGTTAGTCTCTTCGTGACCCATAACATTAACCTTTCACAAACGCAATCGCTTAGTTTGCGCACCAATAAACTTAAGGAATCCATCACTGACAAACATGACAAACGCATGAAAGGATCGAAAAACAGCCAGGCTTTTAGATAACTCCATCCATTATCCACTGAAAGCGCTACAAATGGAAAACACACTTTTCTTTTTTTCACCCACGAACGGCTTTATGTGGAGCTGACAGAATTCTGTGGAGGGAGAAAAGATCACGTCTGGCTGATGGTATTCGGGTGTTTTAACCACAATTTGCTTCGACTAACGAGTTGATCTGTGGCACGAAATGTCCGAAGAGTTTGTGGTGGATGCGGTTCTGATTCTGATTTGCAAAGTTGAAGTGTTAACTTCAAGCTGCTGACTGTGCTGATCACACTCACTGTGCTGAGTGTGACGTCACGCAGGAGGCGTTGTCTTGTATCTGGGCATAAGAAACTCCAGACATTCTTTCTATATCTCTCACTCCTAGTAATAGCACGTTCCACTTACAGCAATCACCACGCTCAGCTAGGTGCGGTGTGAAGGTAGATTTTAATTGTGATTTTAAACGGTTTTAATGCTTTAATAAAATTATTGTTGTCATAGCATGGCTTCATCTCTGGAATCTACGAACGCACCTACGCAACCTTCACTTAACCCATAAAATGGAAACTTGACCTAATCCCACATCGTGATCCGAGTTCCAATCTTAACAAGTTTGTTGTTCATAACAAAAAAGTATTGTCTGGTTGATGGTATTCGGAAGATTTAACCACAGTTTGCTTCGACTGACGAGTTGAACTGTGGCACGAAATATCCGAAGAGTTTGTGGTGGAAGCGGTTCTGATTCTGATATGCAAAGTTGAATTGTTAACTTTAAGCTGCACTGTGCTGAGTGTGACGTCACGTAGGAGGCGTTGTCTTGGATCTGGGCATAAGAAGCTCAGACATTCTTTCTGTCTCTCTCACTCCTAGTAATAGCATGCTCCACTTGTAGCAATCACCACGCTCAGCTAGGTACGGTGTGAAGGTAGATTTGAATTGTGATTTTAAACGGTTTAAATAAAGCTGTTGTAGTGATAGCATGGCTTCATCTCTGGAATCTTCGAACGCACTTAAGCAACCTTCACTCAACCCATAAAATGGAGACTTTACGTAATTAAACATCGTGATCTGAGTTCCAATCTTACCAAGTTTGTTGTTTATAAAAAAGAAAAAAGAAAACGTTTGGCTGATGTTATAAGGCGGTTTCAACCACAATTTGCTTCGACTAATATGTTGAACTATGGCTCGAAATGTCCGAAGAGTTTGTGGTGGAAGCGGTTCTGATTCTGATATGCAAATTTGAATTGTTAACTTCAAGCTGCACTGTGCTGAGTGTGACGTCACGTAGGAGGCGTTGTCTAGGATCTGCGCATAAGAAGCTCAGACATTCTTTCTGTCTCTCTCACTCCTAGTAATATCACGCTCCACTTACAGCAATCTCCACGCTTAGTTAGGTGCGGTGTCAAGGTAGATTTTAATTGTTATTTTTAACGGTTTTTATAAAATTGTTGTTGTGATAACATTGCTTCATATCTGGAGTCTACGAATGCACTTACGCAACCTTCACTCAACCCATAACATGGTGACTTTACCTAATCCCACACCGTGATCCGAGTTCCAATCTTAACAAGTTTGTTTTTTATAAAAAAGAAAGAAATTTGAACCTCCAAGTCCGAAGCAATTTAGCATGATAATATTTCAATCTTGATTTGTTTGCCTTGTTTTTGTTTGGTGAAATTGCATCAGTCGATGCAGTTTGTGCATAGTGATTTATGTTACGCGCAAAATGCATATGTATAATGTGTATTTAATGCTGAATGTAGTTAAAAATGTTAACAATTATTTATTTTAGCTTCTATATAATATTATTTTGCTGTAGTTTATAAACCAAAATATAAATACAAGAGTTTACAAATATATAAAATTACATCAATATTTTGCAAAATGTAGGATACTTCCATTAAATTTGACAAAAAAGTAAGCCAATTAAATAATTTTTAAATGTTAATTTATTTTTTTCTCAGTTAATGTTTAGACTATGAAAGGCGAACTCTCAATTTAACAGACTGCTGGGTATTTCAGTTGTGAACGAATGGTAAAAACATATTACATCAACGTTTGTATAGTAAATTTTTGAATCAGGATTAATTAAAGGAGATAAAGTGCTATTTTTAAATTTTAAAGTTTAAAAATGCTTTTTGTATGATAATATCTTCGGAAAGTTTTGAGGACAACCTTTAAAACTTTGATTCATTTTTAAATAATATATAATTTATTGAAAATTTTGAGAAACTCTATCTCAGTGAAATAATTTATCAAGAGATGTTAAAAATTAATCTTTGCATTAAACAGAATGGCGCAAAAATGCAGCAACTTCCAATAAAATGCAAATGAAGGATATTTTAAATTTACAATAAAAAAATTACAGAAGAACCAGAAAAAGTAAACAATATCAATAACAATGCACCTCACAATGCAATGCTAATTTTATCTTATATTTCTTTATTAGATTTGATAAAGAAGACATTCTAAAGTTTTCTTTTTTAAGAAAGATATTTCCCTACATTATTTCAATTATTGGATAAATTCAGGCCACAGTGGGAATATTATTTGACTATTAAGTCATTCCCTTAAAAGAAAATTTATCCATTTTAGAACTCCGATGCCGAGTAGCACTTTGAAGAAGTTCACCATTCGAGCTCCCTTTCATTTTTTCCCATTTTGTTTGTTTAATTTTAATGTGTTATAATTTTTATTGAAGCATGATTTTTATTGTTTGATTGTTTCTTAATTGGTTAGTTGATTATAGACAATATTGTTAATGCAATAATTGGATGCTGCTGCGTTGCGCTCAAAAAAGGTATATTGTTTACCTTCTCTGGTACTTCTGTAATTTCTTCATTGTAAAATTAAAATATTGTTACAAACATGGAAAGTCGCTTCCCAGCAATGTGAGTCTTATGGTTAGGAAGAAAGTTTTATAGGGGTAAGTATGAGATGACCGACAGCAGCCACGTCTGGACCTCTGACCTTGGCGCCAAATTTGGCGACTTTCGCGACGAAATATGGTATCTCAAAGGTGATGGAATCTTCTCGATATCTCTATTAGCAGAGGAGATACGCTTGAATGTACTAGAAGATTCCATGTGACGTCACGGCCTGCCGCGGGAGACTATATAAGGAGAGCGCTTGGATGACGGAGTGTGATCGACTGGGATCGCCTTGGAGCGCGAACGTCTTTGGAGTTCTATCCGCTGTGCGAGCTAGTAAGCTGTTAGACACCGAGCTGTAGTAGCGTTGATCCATTGGGAACGACTTTAGAGTTTCGTCCGCAGTGCAAGCTAGGAAGCTGGTGAGCTGAGCGCTATTGAAAGTGCAGTTATTGTCGTTACTAGTTATTTTCTGACTGTTTGTGTTGTTAGATAACAAAGTGCTGAACTGTTATTACCTGTGAATTGTTGTCTATTTACATTGGTAATGTGTGCAAGAACTATTGTTTCCTGTACCTGTGCTACGTGTTTTCCTGCTTATTTGTAAATAAACCTTCATTCTCCATTATCCTGCGTGTTGGACTGTTTACACCATACACCCACAGTAAGACTTTTGCAACAATATCTTTCTCAGTGAACACATACTACTCAAGAAGTACTTTCATACCAAATGTAGTAGCTCTATATCAAACGATACCCTTGTAACGCTTTTTGTGTTATGCATCGTGCAGTACGCAACTTACAGAAATTGTGTTATGTTGCAAATTTGTGTGTTCAAATAGGATAGATCTGAAATGCGGAAATTCATCAACTGGCGCATTTTGACGATTTCTACACTTTCTCTTTCTACTCTTCTAATGTAAGAAAGTGAAAGTTTTCGATGGTTCCGACTTTCTTTAGTATACCCCGTAAGGTATATTACATAAACTGCTTCATCATCAGCATTGCTTTTATAGGAGAATTTATTGCATTTTGATCCTAGAAATGAAAGGCCAGTGATCTGCGAGTGTCGAATTTCTCGTAAGATTTCAAATATTTAGAGGAGCGAAAACTTTTTCGTCTACGTGGCGTCTGATGTATTGTGCTTTATGGCATTATAAGATGCGAGCGAGATCTGTGGGCGGAAATTCTCTGAAAAATTTAATTAATAATATGATATAGGCATCGCAAAAGTCTCGCCAGATGGCGCAGCGTGCAATCCAAAGGAATACAAAAATTTTATTGCTTAAAACTTAAAGGGCATGCATGGCATATAGTTTGTATATTTAAGCTTGGTTTTCTTGAATTAAAATATTAAGACATACTAGGATTAATCCAAAAAAAAGTGTGCAAGACTAATTAAAAATTATTTGTAAAAGTTCGACAGAAAATTCTCTACAGAATTACCAGGCATACCTGCCGATCATTGTTTCACATAATCACCAAATCTATTTAGGCATTCATCTGAAAGCAGGACAAACTTGTTTAACCCGGCTTCGATAAATCACGTCCTGTCCATTGAGCCAGTTCTCCGTAGCTGTTTTCACATCACTGTCTGAAGAGAACCTTGTTCCAGATAGGTATTCCTTCAATTTCGGAGCAGGAAATAGTCTCTGGTCCATCGTGAAGCCATCCTACGCAAACGCCCTGGTATGTTGAGTGATGATGTCATCCTCTTGCATGAAAATACCGATATTGCTGGGAAAACTCAAGAAGGTTCAAGAGGGAAGTCTGAGCCACCCCTACAGCCTAGATTTGGCACCTAATCTGGTGTCCAAGAACTTATCTGGAACAAGGTTCTCTTCAAAAAGTGATGTGAAAACAGCTACGGAGAACTGGCTCAATGGGGAGGAAAGTGATTTCTCCCAAGTCGGGTTAAACCAACTGGTCCCGCGCTCTGATAAATGCCTGAATAGATTTGGTGATTATGCGGAAAAGTTATCGGCAAGTAGGCCTATTAACTCCCTTTGGATTCTCTGTCTATCATTAATGAGTAATTTTTATTACCCTTGTTTGTAATCTTTATTTTAGATTCATCCTCGTATTTTGTAATTATGAAATAATATATAAATGTTTTTTATTCTTCATGCATAGTAAATGTCATCAAAAATAATTTTTTAAACACGCTTTTAATTACTACAGTAAAATGTGGAATATTTTATTTTTATTATAACCTGCTTTTTAGTTTTAATTCCATAAATATATTTTATTATAATAATAAGAAGATTTACGGAATCTTAATATACATTTTAACGTAGGACTGCGTTCATCCCATTGGGGTCTCAGAAAGAAAAATGATTCTCACGCTAAAACGCCACAAAACTTGGTATGGGAGATCCTCTATATCTCGGTAACTACATATGTTAAAAACATAACTAATGTGCTGTTTTAGTGATAAAAGGTAACAACAGAAGTTACAAAAAAAATTGAAAATCAGAATTGTAGTTCAGCGACTACTGAGTCGCAAAGTTGAGCGAAAATACGCATGAATTGCTGACGCGATCCTCTATATCCCGTTAACTACATATATTAGAAACATAACTGTCAGATTGCAAAAATGCAACTACATCATTTTTCGGCTTTACCAGTACTTTTAAATAATTCATATTTTCGCCCCCAAAGTTTCTTTTCTATCTTGTGGCAATCTTTTAAATTCTCAACGGATTTTTATAGTTTTATTAAAAATCTGAATTTATCATTTTTATTTTTGTAGTAATCAACTTAATTACTAACCGCTTTAATTTTTTATGTAATTTCTTTTAATGTTTCAATGCTTAGTAAATCGTAATTCACTTTTATTTCACGGAACTATATGCTCGACATTTTTAACGGCGGAAGCTCTTGTGTGTGAACTGTCGTGCGTCACCTGACTGAGAGTGTTTCCTTTGTCTAGTACATATTGCTTTTTAAAATACTGAACATAACGGTCGTACCCTGGAGATTTCGTGTCCCAATAATTTTCATTATTCGGTTCTCGTCCTCTCAGGCGTGCTGACGGGCATAAAATAAAATCTGTTGGATGATATAGTACAAATCTACAAAGGAAGAAAAGCAAGATATAATTTTAAAGGTCATTTTTGGAAGGAAGGCGATGCGTTGAGCGAACCGACTATCCTCTATTCTGGACTACTTCAGAACGACGTTGTTACAGTGGTATGTAGAATGAGATAAAAGAGGTAATCCTCTGAATCAACGGCGAACAGCTAAGTGAAAAATTTACGATTAAAATTCATCGAAACCAGTTCATGAACTAATATGAAATAAAAAAATGTGCATTTTCACCAAATGTTTCAAATTTCGCTTCTTGTCATTCCAAGAACACTAGTTCAGCGCAAAGAAATAAAATCTTTCTCAAACAGGAAAATCTTGACACTAATGTTACGATAAGTATAGTTTCATTAGAGAGCTCTATAATTTTTTTAATTCTCTTAAATTTTCTCTATCATTCGAATTTATAAGTCTGCAGCAAATATTAATGTTCACTAAACTTGTATTAATATGTATACTTTTGTTTGGTTTTTATGTGTTGGTTGTGTGCATCAGAACAATTTCTGTTATTTCAATATTCTACAACATTATTAATTTAAATTTGGCAGATTAAAGTTTTGATGTGCAAATAAAAATATTTATTCGAAAACTTGTTCTTTTAAATCTCTCTATTAGTGTCACAATGCAATGTAAATTTATTTCAGCATTTCTTCCACTATAGATCAAAGTTCTTCTTGGTAGTCTAGAAAAGGTGGGTAATTATCTAAGTGAAATTAAAAATTGTATTTTTATTGGTATTCAATTTTTAGCACCAATTGATCGTTCATAATTGAATATATTATCTATCTTTCATAATGGTGCCATAACGTCAATTGTAAATCAAATTTCTAGACTGCTAAATTAAAATTCAAATATTTTAACTTAATATATATTGACCATTTTAACAACCCCTCCAGTTTTTAACAATAAATAATGTCTTATTTTAGAGATAAAGGGTAACAACAGAAGTTACAAAAAAACTTACTTAAACTTAAAAACTTACGAGAAACTTCGAGAAACAAAAGAGTCAAGCGAGTACGCCTTGAACATAAGCGGCTGTTTGAAAAGACAGCCTCCCGTCGTTTTCATTTTCTTTATATCAAAGCCATATTTCGCCTCTGATACGGAATAAACTTTATTTAAATTAATCTATTAACTTTTAATTAAACTCTGAACACATTAAAACGCTATTGCAGTCAAGAACACACAAATATTCAACACTCCTGCACCTCATGAAGTCTGTGAAAACTCTATTACAAACATGAAACAGATCGAGTTCAATAAGTGCATGCAAAAGTAGCTGCAAACAAGGTTCAATTGCTTTTACAGCAATTCCAGCTCACGAGTTCACGATAAAAGCGTTCACTGGGAAATCAGATTTCAAAGCGTTTCTAACTAATTAGTTAAAACAGAGGAATGGCACACGATTGTTAGTAATGGTATTTGGCATCGATCTGATGAAAGCTGCCGCTATGATATAATCATTACACAAATATGTTCATCACTCTGATTGGACGAGCTCTATATGATCGGTGGTGATCTTTCGTAATATCTATAGTGGACGCCAAAGTTAATGGAAGGTTCTATTAATGCAATTTCATTTCATTATCATGATAAATTAGCTAGCATATCCGAAGTTATTCCGGATTAAAATATTTTTATTTGTTATTTTAGACTATAAACTTGAAATGTAACAAAGGCCACAGCATCAAATCGGCTTCGACGGCTACTTTAATTTTAAAAATTTAAATACGCCATTCTATCGTTTTGAGCCATTTCTAAACACCATATTTTCTGAAATTCATTTGCACCCAAATAAATATCTTCGTGCTGAAATCTTTCCCGAAATGAAATTTCAAACGATTAGCATCCATTTAAAATTCAGTCAGTAACTCTGGTCTTTTTTAAATTGTTAAATGGAAATGGGAACTTCCAAAACTAACGGAAGTGGGATTCGAAAGAAAACAGAATTTGGATTGCGACAGTAGCTAAACTCGCTCGTCCGACTGATAACCCATTGATGCGACAGAAAGTAATTGAATAATGTCAGACAGAAGTTTCTTTTTAACATTTTGATTACTTTGGCGAATTCCGATAGGTTACTTTCATTCCCGACTGAAAAAACACCTATATCTCTAGTAATAATAAAAGCGAAAGTGTGTGTTCATGTAGCTGTCTATCTGTTAGCACTCTACAGAACAGGCTGTTGGATCCAGAGCCACCAAATTTGTATCAAAAGCTCTTTGAAGAGTGGTAACGTGCATCTTGGAGCGGTGATATTCTTTTCTTGAAATTTTAAATTACTAATATAATAGCCCAGATCTGTCACTCGGTAACGCTCTGACGTCAACAGAAATAAAACTCGCGCCATAGCACTACGAGACGTTAAATAGCATTATTTCATTGTTAGAGAACCTCAATTTAAGTAATTTTAAATTTAAAAGAGTAATTGTCGCTCTAATTTCAAATTTAATAGCTCTAAAATAGTGAAATAAAATTTGCTATCGATTGATATAAAATTTATCTCGCTATGATCAATAGTTTCCAAGAAAGTTTAAATTATATTAATCATGTATTTCAAATTAATTTCCGTTTTTTAATAGTAGTAAATTACGTCAGTGGTATATTATGCGCGTGATATAATTCGGACGCCACGATGCACGATTTATTGCACTCATGTTGGTATAATTTCATAATATTTTTTGCAACGTTTGACAAGCAGAGAAGTGCTTTGTTATGGTTCGAATTTCGAAAAAGAATTCCTTCGTAATTTAAACTTTTGACTTACGTTTAACAAGCTCAGAATTTCATGCTTATTGAATTATAATAAAATTATCAAACAACGAAAAATGCTTCACACGGAATGCTGTTTGTCAGGAGGTTTTTTGAATAAAGAAATATGCATATAATATGAAAATAAAAAAATATTTACTGTCATAAAACATACGTTTATTGTATTTGTTCCATAAATGTTAAGCAATTCTCTCGCATATATATCTTTTTAAACACGTCAAATTTGACGGAAAATCTCTGGAATGAAGAGGCAATTTGCACCCGTCATACCATGTCGGGTGATTTTCTAGTAATTAAAGATTTGGCGAAATTTTGGCTTTATTCACGATAATTTTGGAAAATGATAGTATATGAAAAAGAGTTCTATTCGTGTCTAAAACGTGAATATCTGTCTGTTTGTCTATCTGTTGGTGTTGTACAGGGAACACCGTCGGACCCACAGTCACCAAATCAGTCTCAAACATATTTCGGAGTTTGGAATGTTCATCTTGGATCGACTTTTAAAAAAATTTAATTAATTATAAATTTTCGAGATTTTGGCGTTTTTCCAATATAAGTATGGGAAATGTTGGTATACGAAAATGAGGTTTAGACGAGTCTACAACGTGGCAAATCATAAACACGTCGAGGCTGATATTTTTGGCAATTATAATAATATATCATTCTAGAATTTGTATACGAGAAAGAAAAAATAGTCATGTGGTCTCAAACAAAGGCCTGTTTTCTTACAGAATAAATGTCTATTAGAAGAGGACTTTTCCTGTAACTCAGAAAATACGGCGTCTTATCTGCAGGGAGATAAATGGAGATTTCGAAAGAATCACGTTTCCTCTGCCACCTGCAAATGAACAGGAAGGTACTCCTTTTCCTAGTGGAACCGAGATTTAGGACGGCATAAATCTCTCAAATTCATTTGTAGTAGCGCACATTCTGTTTACGGGGATCCATGAAAGTTGCCGGGGATATTATCCAGAGAAAAACAACCCTTTCTTGGACACTGGATGCTCTTATATTTCTTTCAAGTTTCGCTAAAAGAAGCACAAAACATTCCGAATCGTTAGTAGTGCATACTGATTTCGGATAGAGTTTGTTTAAACAGTCCTTATAAGAAACAAAGGAAACTTTTCTAGCTATTTTACCAGTTATATATAAATTTTTATCGATTCCATAATAGCATAGATAGACAGAGTTATAATCATATACTCTCTCTTTCTCTACTAAAAGAAGAACAAAACTTAGTTGATATTGTACACGGCTTTTTGTTAGATTTCTTTTAGCAACCAATATGAGAAATAAAGGAAAAAGTTCTAGCTGTCTTTCCAGTTATATAATAATTTTGACCGATTCCATGACAGGATTTCTAGTCAAGCCGATGCTTAAGAAAAATAGACTTCGCGATCTAGCCGGAATATTTCCGGATTTAGACTGATTGAATATTGTAAATTTCTTTTCTCTCACTTTCTGGTGTAGTCAAGTATTGAAATTTTGTTCCCGTGTGTGTCCCCGATGACAATGTACTATTTTCGTATTTGCAGAACTCAGTTATTACACAATCGATTCAATTAATTAAATTTTGATTCCGTAAGCGTGGCGCCATCTGGTGGTGAATTTAAGAAGAAAAATTGATTTAAAGTTTCTATAATATTTATAATAATGAATTTTAAATTAAAAAGAAGGTATAAAATAAATAAAATAAAAATATCTATTTTCGTACAATAATAAAAGCGGGATTTCAGAAATTTAATCGGCCTTAAGAAAAACAGCCTTTCTTGGACACTAGGCGCTCTTATGTTTCTATTTCTTGTTGCACTAAAAGAAGAACATGGCATTTCAATCACAATCTTTGATTGTGTATATAGATTTCGATTAAAGTTGTTTTAGCGGCCGATGTTAAAAATTAAATAAACTTTTTAAAGCCATATATGAATTCTGGCTGACTCCATGAATCTATTACTCCATAGGGCAGTGCTTAAGGTGATTAGCCGTCGCCGTTTAGCTTGGATAGTTCCAAATTTTGACTTTGAATTTTTTTAAAATTGATTTTTCACTCACTGCCTGGTGTCATAAAGTTTTGAAATTTTTTTCCCTTGTGGGTTATCGGTGCATATTTACGGATCCTACTATGGTTTGGATTGAGGTCGCTTTTCATTGGCCATCAGCGTCACGTGACTTCGCTTGCTTCTGAACGATGTCATAGGAGCGCGCTTAGTTTGGATTTCGATTTTTGTCTTAGCTATTGTATCATAGAAAAACCAAAATCATCTTTATCTTGAATTCATCATTCCCTTTAGAAATATCCAAATAATCGTAATTAAAAGATGATTTTGGTTTGTCCATGATACAATAGCGAAGACAAAAATCGAAATTCAAACTAAGCGCCCTCCTATGACATCATTCAGAAGCAAGCGAAGTCACGTGACGCTGAGAGCCAATGAAAAGCGACCTCAATCCAAACCATAGTAGGATCCGTAAATAAGCGTTATCGGTGACAATACATTTATTTTTGTTGTCATTTCAAATCTTAGTTATCAGATATTTGATTCATCTAATTAAATGCTTTGTCCATAAGTGTAACGCCAGTTTGTATAGAATTTGAGAAAATTAAGATTCCATAACATGTATAACAATGAATCATATTTTAAAAACAAAAAACTATAAATTAATTAAAATAAAATACATATTTTAATGCAGCAATAGAAGTGTGTGTTTAGAAACAATTTTTATTAAATTTATTTCATCCGGGGAAGCGAAATAAATTCTTGAGGCTGCAAAAGAAATTTCTTTGTTTACTTTAATTGCAATACTTTAATTAATTCCTGCAACAGTGAGAAAAATAAAATATTCTATTAATTACAATTCATGGAGAGAAACGCAGCCGTTATTCAGCAGCTATGCATTAATTTGAATGTTTTATCATCTAATTTGCTTTGAAGAAGAATGAGTTTTTAAAAAAGAAGTACTTAAATTTATAACAAAAAACTTAACTGAGAAGATTAATATCATTTCTTTCCTTAAAGCCCTTAATAAATTAGATTTTTTTACGCAATTTAAAAATTATTCTTAATGCTGCTCTTATTTATAAGTGGCTATCTCAGCTTAAATGCATGAATGCACTATGGCATTTATTAAACGTTAGATGATGTATACGGCATAGCAAGGGATGAATATATTTTTATATGTTTTATAAATTTTCATGTTGCTTAATCTACACTAAACTTTTCTAATCTTTCAATATTTGCACAATTTGATTTCAAAGGAAACTTCTGCAAACTTGGCCGAAATTATTTTTGTTTTGTTTTGTTTTTTCGATTTTATGAAGGTAGTTGCATCGTATGGTATAAAACCTGAAATCCTGACTTTCGTAGTTTTGTTGTAATCGAGCTTAAAATTTTCCGTTTGATGTTTCATAATTAACAACTTCTGTAACCGAACATCCTCTTCCTCATGAGATGAGGAAAATTAAAACCAACCAAACTTCAACTTTCCTTCCTGTGTCTTCAACT